>JAGDQP010042443.1:0-16544 GCA_022664845.1 Lepisma saccharinum | reverse complement strand
TCCGAATCCAGTCTGCCTTTTCATTTTCTTTACAAAGGAGTATAGTAACAACCCCACACTGCTGAGCAATTATTTACAAATAAGAGTTAAAGTCTATCCATTTGAAATATCCCATGATAATCCATGAAAGTTTTCTGTTAACCATACACATTGCTTTTGGTAGCCTATTCCTAATTCAATCAATTCACATAGAAGTTTAATCATAGCATGCAACAATACACTAGCATCACTTCCAATAATACAAAATTCACGAGCAATAAACCCATGACATGAAATTTTAAAACATGCATGTCTATAATATATTCTCGTTAACAACATAGATTTTTCACAGGAGAAAACAGTTCTTCAATAACTAGGTATTAACTGTGGAACAGATTCAGTGTCACAAATAAGTAATCTACTTGTCTTGAAAAATGTGTTCATTGAAATAGTAGAATGACCATCTTTCTTATAGATCTCATAATATTGCACATGTTTTACGATCATTTACTAGATTCACTAAATGTTTTAATAAAATAGATCCTGTATTCCTCTTATATAAACATTGATGTGTATTATTTAAACTACAGCCACTACACTTGATCGGGTTTGCTTTTAAATAAGATTTCACTGTTTCTAGAATGCAATAGTCTGAAATATATACTGGCATCTATCTCTCTTCAAGTATTCACTACTAAATCACAACTTCAGGACCTTATAAAATATTTTCAGCAATTTGTTTTTCTCTTACCTCTTCCACCTTTCTCTGAATTAAGTTCCGTAATCCACATTCAAAAATCACTACTCTAAATTCACCAGATTTTTCATGTTTCTTTAAATATGCATTATATATCTGTATAAAGTTACTTGGTTTAAGCATTGCGTTCCAAGTACGATCATTCAAAAATTCAGCGCTCTCTGCTCTTTATTCAAATCCCAGTTAAGACAAGCATTTGCTAACTGATTTGAAATTATTTAAATAAGTTGGACACAAGAGGAAACTTTCAAAATTATTCTAATTGTCTATAGCCTCCCAGATATATAATTCCCAATAACATTATCCCAGCACTGATATGGTGAAATATCAGATTTTCCAACACTTTTACAAGAAACAGTTTCATGATCATTTTCACTTACTTCAGAAGAATCTTTCACATTCACTGTAGTTTGTTTTACATTCAGTGCCACTATATAAATTACTTTCATCACTATCAAAAATGTAACTTTAGGTTTTTTTAATAATTGTGAAAAGTGTGTGAAGATTCACTCAAAGGTTCAGTGTTTTCTTTAGTGGAAAAGATTCATTTCCAGTTTGGGTGCTATTCACTACTGATGACGTAGGACAAGTAAATTCAAAGTCTGTTAATGTATTTGCAACATTTCTTCTGAAGTAAAAATAAAACTGTCTGACGACCAGGTATCATGCCATAATGAGATTTAATACTCATGACAATGGAAAATTACGTTACCTTTTAGAACTAGTCCAATCACCACCTCACATTTTCTACTCACATGCAGTAAATCTGTCTTTTATTAGTGGCTCTTCACGGAGTTCCAATATTGTTTCCCAATAGAAAACAAAATCCATATTCAAAATTTCCCTTTAAATTATTTGATCCAGGATGTGTATTTACATATACATTAAATCTCTCATCAGAATCTTTAGTAGCACATGGTAAACAGTATCATTTAAAATTTGAAGACGATTCTCTTCACTTAATGAAGATCCAGGAATTAGGTATACCATACACGGATGTTCTTTTCTCCTTCTTCCAAAATGCACGTGAACAAATAAGAATTTCCTTTGTATTCCAATTACGAATAGATTTCAGTATGCACGGCTCAACTATGCATTTCGAACTGCATCCACAACAGGGCTTCTCACTTACTACAGTAGACATTTCCGATAAGTTAACACCACTAGTGTTCTGTGCCATGCTTATAACAAATGAGCGAAAAGAATTTATAGCGAGCTGAATACCTATTTCACAGAATTTTCATAAAGGACAACCGTTATACGAAAAGATCAGTCTACTTTCTAGAATTCCACCGAAAATGAAAAGTCATCAAAAGGAATGTTCTAGAAGCCTCCTTTCAACTTCCAGAAATTCCTAGAATTCCTCCAGAAAAATAAAGAATGTAAACCTACTTTCCAGGAATGCCTGAAGCTTGAAAAAATGTAAGAGACAATAATAAAAGGTCAACGAACATCTAAAGATGTAAGAAAAGAAATGTTCCTCAAAAAGTCATCGAACATTATAAAATGTAAAAAACGCAAAAAAATGCGCATGTGCAAAACATTATTATTATTAGACTTTTATTTTACATGACAAGTTAAGGCTGATAGTCTTGTCTTCCACTTAACCATGATACATAATTTACATATCAGAAGAAAAATACTCATAAATACAAAATCCTAAGTTGATAAAACATATATACAGACAAAACACACACAATAGCCTACAACTACAAGAATACAATAATAGATATACATGAACCCTTCCATATTATAATGAATCTCTCTCTCTTCTCATTTTCCCTCCATTCCCACTTTATCGATACAGACTCAATTTAGAACCTTCTTCACCCCAACCCCCAAATACACCCTCACACACCAAATACACCCATAAACACCCCTACAAACACATACACACAATGACTAAGTTTAAAAAATAAATGAGGTAATACAAGGATAAAGACAAAACACATGAAATTTACAGCATTTGAAGCGAAGATACAAACAAGCACGAGTATGGAGAAAAATAATAATTTTAAAAAATCATTGAAATTTGACATTTTTTAGACTGCTATGAGTAAATGACAAAGTGACTATGAAGCTTATTTCGAAAACTGCTTAGGGAGCTAGCTGTGCGAACTACGAAGGAAGATTATTCCACTGATTATTCCGAACACCACAAAAGATTTAGAATAGGTCTGAGATCTGTGCTCTGGTATTCGCAGGGTGGCAATGATTTTCGAGCGGGTGTTTATATTGTGAGTGAGGTGCACCGATTTCCGCATAGAAGCCAGGTATGTAGGAGATCCAAGAGTTACAACCTTGTAGAACTGCAGTAGAAGCTGGAAGGTTCTTCTCTCTTTCAGTTTCTGCCATGCCAGTGCAGAGTACCTGCTTGATACATGGTCATATTTTTTATCATTGAAGATAAACCGAACACATCAATTTTGCATTATTTGTAATCTGTTTGCTAGAGTAACAGACAGATCATTATATTCTACGTTACAATAATCAAAGATAGGAAATATGAGAGACTGTATCAAGGTGATAAAGTTTTTCCAAATATTGAGTGTATACATTTTCATATGTACTCTTGGATATTAGTTTCACTTGTTCTGACCATGATAGAGTTTCGTCAAGAATAATACCGAGACTTTTGACTTGATCTTCTCTTTTTATTTCCTTGTTCCTAACGTAAATATTTGGTACAAATGAATTTTAATTTATTTTTGCTAATATATTTGGAGACCTTATTTTTATGCATTGAGATTTGCTTGGATTTAGAGACAAACCATTGTATTCTGACCAGGCGTGTATGTTTTCAAGATCGGAATTAATTTTGCTTACTGCATTGCAATTAGGTTCAGACATTATATAAGCCTGTACGTCATCTGCATATAGATGATAATTGCATTCAGTGAACTGAGATGCAATACCATCCATGAACATCGAAAATAATAATGGACCAAGAATTGATCCTTGTGGAACTCCGGGAGAGATGCGCTTCCACCCTGAGCAAGAGCTGTTCGGTAGAACAGCCTGTTTAGGGTCTGTCAGGTATGAGTGAAACCATTGGACTGTATGTTTGGCGAAATTGAAGTTGTGTTCTAATTTAGCGAGAAGGATGTCATGATCAACAGTGAAAAGCTTTACTGAAGTCTAGAAGGGTTAAGATAGTTACTTCTCGATTATCGATGACTTGTCGAATGTCATGAGTGATTTTGATAAGTGCTGTCATTGTACTGTGACTTTTCCTAAAGCCTGATTGGTTCTCAATGAAGAATTTGTTTTGATCTAGGTGCTTTGTGACTTGTTGGTATACAATAATTTCCAGTATTTTTGAAAGAGATGATAGGATGCTAATGGGCCGGTATTCGCCAGGTCCTGATGGCATGTTTTTCTTCGGTATTGGCCAAACGTAAGCTTGTTTCCACACTGATGGAAATATACCTGTTAGAATGGACTGATCTATTATTATTGTCAATGGATTCAAGACACGTGTCACGTTCATTTTGATAAATTATATTGATATGGAATCTGGGCCTACGGCAGAACTTTTTACCTTTTTGATAGCCTGATGTACCTCTATTGGGGAAACACAAGAGAAATAGAACGTATCATTTTTATTTTTTTCACCACTGTTAGCAAGTTTTCGAATAGTTGTTTCAGCGTCTTATCAATACAACTAGGAGGTTGGGAAAAGAACTCGTTCAAAATATTGCAATCCTCGGAAATATATTCAGTCTCATTCTTTATATTTAAACCTAATTTTTTTAGTTTTCCTCCATACCCGTCTGGCATCTTTAAGATTCTCAACTAAATTCTCGAAATATGCTTTTTTTGCCCGCCGTACAGCTTGGGTACATTGGTTTCTGAGTCTTTTGTATATCATGAAAGATTCCTGGCAGGTTTCAGGTTTAGCATTTACTTCCTTCCTATATTTAGTTCCTTCCTTCCTATGTTACTAATGTTATGTCAAAAAATATAATTAAAAACTAATTTAATGGTAGAAACAAATTTTGGTGTTCTCATGTGCACGTTGAAAACAGATTGAATTTTTAACCATATTTCAACGAAGATAGACTTTCGTTGACACGACGTTAATGTGACGTACTTTCAACTATTATTCATACTGTGTCCTAATTTCATTTCACACTTGTAGAATTTCTAATTTAATTGCTTATACATTATAATTAAAAGCAAATCCAATGAAAATAACTACCTAGGTATATTGTTCATGTTTTCGTTTGCTTGTTGAAAACAGGTTGAATTTTAAACTATATTTCAACGAACATTTAATTTCAACGATACAGTAAAAGAGTACTGGCCTCTCCAGGTTGATTCTTGGATAAGTGGTCAACGCGTCGAGCTACCAACGAGAAGTGTAGATCTTTCCTGTGTTCGAATCCCGCAGCAGCCGCTCGGATTATTTTAAGTAACACCGAATATCGTGATAACAGCAACGAATAAAATAAAACTAATGTGTGTATACCAATAGAGAACAATCATGCTATGTTTTAAGAAACTAAACCCGTTTCTTCTCAACCATTATTCAACGTCGAATAAACCGTTGAACAGGCGAACATTTCGGTACATTTACAACGTTAACATAACGTTTCGATACTAACGTTTAATCCAAGTATATGCAAAGTTTATGTACTACTAGGGAGGGTGACTGAAGCCCCCAAAATTACCTTAGCCCTTTTGTAGTTTTATGTAGTATTCTCGATCATTATTCTTATACATATGTCATAAAATTAAGTCAGCCCTCTCCCCGCGACATTTTAAAACAAAATATTGTAGTCCCAGCATCTTTGTCCTGACACCGTCACTACTCATAGCTCAAGGATTAATACATAAACCGGTTACAGAGCAATGACAAGCGTGAAAAACTGAGGATTGAACATTTGGAAGTGAATGATCGAGTTTAACTGTTTATTTTGGTGCCTAACTTCAGACATTGATCGACCCATCATTAAGTATAGAGCCCATTGGCTAGCATTGATGCAGTCTTGTGACTCGTGAAAAGCCAGTTGTACCTGATCAATGTGTACTAATGTTGCCGTAAAACAGAACTTGATATTCAAACATTGTAAGATCCAATATGCGCGTGCAACAAAATAGTTGTTTTTTTTAAATGGTTTGTGAAGAAGTTTTCCTTCCCTACAAGAAAACAGGTAACTGAAGTACCGGGCAAAACATACAAATTACCAGGGATTGGTTCAAACCCTGGTCGTGCTATATGGGTTTTTTGCTAGACAAAACACCGTGTGCGTGGATTTTCTCAGAATTCTCCCGTTTCCTCCCAATTTCTTCATTCCACCAATCATAATAATTCATCCGGGCTGAGCCAAAGTTGCCTAAAGACCTTAAAATTAACTTCAACTAACTTCAAGATACCAGATAATGTTCCTCTTTGTCCCTACAATAATAATACCCTGGTTTAGAGCTCTCTACCAAAAACAATTTTCCGTATTTCACAAGCCATTTTAGGACACCAGTTACAATAATAATTTAAATAGAATTGTGAAGTTAATCTCGTTTAGCTTCTTGGAAAATTACTAAGAAAGTCTAAGTCGCAACATCGGTTCTAGTACCTTCAGTTAGCCTTCAGAAAAAGGTTCAAATTTCCGTATTTCTGCCCGCTTACATGTCAGTCAAGGCTCTACGCCATTTTGTCCGCTCTGGATACCTTTTAAGTTAGTCTACTCAGTCCACGGAGACGGTAATATCGTTTTGACTTTGAATCAGGCAGAACTTCTAAAACTTTGTGAATTTTCTTTTAGAAACCTTTCTCAGCGAGCTGATGAGATGGTGAAAAAATATGAGCACCCTAACTATGGAGATATCCTTTGTATTTTACCCCTTAGAGTACTCCCGAAAACCGTGTTCAAGTCACATCTTCATATTAATCGTAGTGTTGGATATTCTCTAACAACATTCTAAGAGGAAGTAAGGCAGATCTAACAATCAGGAAACCATATAGTAAATTCCTGTGTACTGTTGCTTGGATGTAGAACAAATTTGTTCTCAACATGCAGTTTGGTGGTTTCTCTGATGTTTCTAGTGCTTCAGCATCAATCGCGAATCCACGAGTATTCAGAATAACAGCAAACCGTTCAAGTACAAGGTAACCAAAAAGGTATTGCCGTTTTTGACGTCCCATTAATCATGCGCTCACACAGAGGATACTAAATGGCGCACGTACCTGCCTAGCGATCGGAAGTTAGTCTGACCATCGACCTTCAGTAATACAGGCATGGTACTCACACACAGCAGTCATAGCTCGTCCAGTGTAAAAGAGAAATCGAGGTAACGAAGCAGCTTGTTCGCGTGTGTTTCTTGTATGACCTTAAAGTGAGCCTGTCAGCTGCCGCATCAAGTGGCCGCATATGCCAGGCATTTGGTGAGAATGCTGTGGACGAACGCACCGCCAGGCATTCCGTTCGGCAGATGTGAGCCTTGCTGATGAATCTCGCAGTGAACGACCATATGTGTTGGATGACTAGGCCGTGGAAGCAGTCTTCGAGGAGGACAGTGGTCTAACGTGTGATAAACCTGCAGAAAGGTTCCATTTTTCCGCTGAAACAGTCAGACTGCACCTGGATGCGGTAGGGAAGTCATACAAGTTAGCAAGTGGGTAACCCACACATTGTCGGCAGCCAACATGGAACAACGAGTAACAGTCTGTTTGCCTTTGCTCACTCGACACCTGAACGTACCCTTATTTGATCGCTGGCTCACTGGTGACAGAACGTGGGTCCTCTGTGACACTCCCAAGCGTACCAGACATTGATTGTCGCCACGTGACCCTGTTCCTCGCACCTCAAGACCACCTCTGCACCCACAAAAGTCATTGTCTCTGTGCGTTGGGCTTTTCGTCAGGTGGTGCATTACAAGATCCTTCCACCTGGTCAGACCATCACTGCTGACCTCTACTCACAACAGCTGTAAAGGGTGCACCGTGTACTGAGGCAGAAGGAGCCGGCATTGGTGAATCGCAAGGTTGTGCTGTTCCTCAACGTCAATGCCAAGCCACATATGACAAAGAATACCCGGGAGACCCTTCAGCAAGTTGGCTGGGAAGCAGTGTGCCATTCACCTTACCTGCCCCAATAGATTACTACCTGTTTCATTCCCGCGACAACCACCTCCGTGGGAGATCCTTCGCTAATGAAGGAGACCTGCGGAATGCACTCACGGACTTCTCTTTCTCGAAGACCGCAGACATTTATCACCAGGGTATTGTACAGCTGCAGGAACGTTGGCAAAATGTGTTGGATGCTGATGAATCTAACTTCGAAACCTAAAGACACCTACCGTTCGCTGTATCGCTTTGTATCACTGCTCTAGAACGGCAAAAACTTTTTTTGGTTACCTTTAGCTCTTGTTTCATCCCAGTTATGACTTACTTCAGGATCTTAGAAGAATGTCCATGTAATGTTGCCATCGGTTGTTGAACCTTCTAAGCTTGGGTATGTTGAAAATAACTTAATTTTCACAAAAATAATATTTTAGCCTCGTCATATGTTAGCGTATCATTGTTACATATCCTTAATCACACCAATCACAGTGTTTTTGATCTTATAGATTAAGAGTATAGGTCTACCTATTTCAGACATTACCATAAGGCTTGGATTTCCATGATCTAAAAGGTTTAGAAATACGCATACATTTGTGTCCTAGAAGATTAATATATTACTTAAAACCTAAAATAAGATAGAAAATTGTTGCTAAAAGTTACAACACATGCCTTTTATTAAGCATTTTAAAAATGATTATTTTGTATAACTTTTAGCAGTAACTTTAAGTATGCTGTATATCCGATTTAACACACAGTTAAACTAGGTAAATATCATTTTGCAGTTATGTTTAGTTTCACAGTACCAGCAATTCTGCCAAACTACCCTTCCCTTCCAGATCAACGAGTACACACAAAGCGAACTAAAAAAAAACGTGTTTTTTAAAACTATAGAAAACTTCTAAATCTTTAGTTACATGCCCCCAAATTGAATTCTTGTAGACTTTCTGCACAATAAATTCTTGGTAAATTTTCTCATCTTCCTTTACTTAATCACAATATATTTCTAAGAAAAACGAAAGTAATGACAAACAAAATTAACGACATCAGCATACTTTAATATTTTTTAAATCTTAACAAGAATCAAAATGTAACCACCGAGCGGCCGTGGCTCAGCAGTAGAGCGTTGGCTTAGCTTTAGAAAGGTCGTGGGTTCAATTCCAGCGGCCGACCATTCTGACAAAGGTTTTTCAAGGAGTTTCCTGTCACACCAGGCAAATGCTGGGATGGCACCTTCAACTTTTGCCCTGGCCGACACCTTTCCACATCCTTTTCTTTCCCCTACCCCTGCCTGAGCCTTAGATGTCTAAAGGTCATAAATAAAATTCAATCAAAATGTACACAAAAACATTTTTATATCATGTTTTGACTAAACCTACAGCGGACATGTGCTGAAAATATACTTTTATATGACTAACGAATCAGCGTCAACTTATTTACACAAACTAGAGACATATTTAAATTATTTTAAAATTCAAATCTTTTTACTCTGGTAGAATGCAGACCAGGGTACAAAAGTAATAGGTCACAAATCCTAGCCCTAATCTGTGTATATAAAAATGTATTGTGTATGTATGCATGTATGTTCCAGTATAACTTTGGAACACTTGGAGCAATTTGAACCAAACTTTGTACACGTATCACATACAGTCTGAAAAAAAAATCTGTTGGGATCCTTAGCACCTCTAGTGTGGAGGTGGAGAGGGGATAACATCTAAAAATGACCGCCATTACTGACGAATCCATGGCTTTTGGGGTCACTGACATGAATAGTAACACTCCCGATGCCGTTTAAGTCCAAGTCAAGCCCCCATCTTCATGGGGGATGATACGGGGTGAAAAATAAAATGTCCTGAATGACCGAAATTAGTGTCCAAAATATAGTTTTTGGAGTCGCTAAGCTAATTAGTGACACTCCCGATGACACTTTAGCCCAAGTTTAGACTAATAGAACAAATATGACTCCGCACCAACGGGCGCGCATATCAGCTAGTTTATCATAAATGAAGGGTTTCTCCCATTTACAAAGGCTAAGAGAAGAACTAGGATATGTGGCAGTGTGTAACTATCCAATAAGAAAAATCATGTAAAGACTGGAATTGGGATGTTGGATTTTTTAATCGTACGTCATAACAATTAACAACATAGCAACGAAAATTGTTTACAAGGTTTTGTTTTTTACCTAATTCACTCGTCATGTAGGAATTTTTTTAAACAGTTAATTCCAAATCTTAAGAATTCTACAGATACACAACTTCAAATGAACTGATCTGTTTATGTAGCTGGAAACAATGGAATTCAGACACTGATCATTTCACATGCAACACACCAGGCCGGAAAAATTGTAAATTTTTATGCCCAATCTTAAATAACTCGTAGCATATTTTGCGAGAACGTTTCTGTTACAAATCATGTTGGGAGTAATTTCGTATTTATGGAATACTTTGAAAATTTGTAGGTTCAAGTGAAATTATTATAACCATTATGGTATATTTAAGTATGAATTTCCTAGCAATGGCCGGCTCGGATTCTCCCAAAAAGTGAATGTCTGCGTACGTCACTGTTAAGTCTTTATCTGCTAAGCTATAAACATTGGCTTGTAAGTTTGTTATTGGCAGACAAGGTGTAAAACCATTTTCAGCTATGTGCTATCTACTACTTTGTACAATTTGTAGTATGGATGTTGGAAAGAAAATGGATTTAAAAGAAAAGCACTTGAAGAGAGTTGAATCTTACCTAAGTGTAAAGTGAAGATAAGTGTACTTTCTGGAAGCATGTTTTGTAATCAACAGTCCCAGAAAAGGACGAATTGATGGTGGTTTGCCGTTGCCTTCCATCGGACGAAGATAATGATGTGGATGACACCTATAATTCTTTCGAATCACTGTATTTAATGTCTCTTCACCGGTATTAGAACCATAAGTAGTTTCATTACAAGATGACGACGTAACCTAAGAGATACTAATTCCAAAGAACTTCCTATAAAGTTGTCACCTAAATCACTGATCGACAGCGCGCGGCCTGTTAAAGGTTTAGGTGAGGCCTGCAATTTTCTAAAATTGTATGTATTTGGCCTTCCTTATTTCGCCATACTTCTAGAACAAACATTTATCCTCCTATTAATTATTCGTTTAAGTTCAAATGTGAAATAAAGAAATATCGAATGATGATTTTAATAGTCATAAAGTTGAGCAATAGTGCCGAAAATTGTTTTACCATTCTATTCTCGAAAATTTTGAACGTCCGTCTATTTTGAGTCTTGCACGAAGAATTAACATTTAATGTTCGTTGTATCACAACAGTAAAGGAACGTTCAAGTTCCTAATGCTTTCGTAAGCATACTCGTTTTAGACCCACAGTCCCCTTATGCTTTTGTAAGACATGTCAAATTTCTCATTGTTATGTGATTGTCCAAATAGCTATTTAAATCTTTAAAAATGTACACTAACATGTTAGTAAGCGAATAGATGCTACATTAATAAATGATGAGTACAGGGAAAGGAGGAGGGATGTCTTATTTTTTAGTATAAATATTAAGTTTACACTCATAACAAGTACTAAACAATGACATGTAATTGCTATAAAAGTTTCAATCCAAAAGCTCAAATAATCCAAAAGTTATAGCGGTTTTTAAAATATTAAATACATGGGAGTAAATGGAAGAGTTAGACTTGAAATTACTTATTACGAGAAATCACCTTTCTTGGGCCCTTCTTTTCCTATAGGCCTACTCTTTAAATATCACTTTTATTTATTCTTTTCGTTTTATCGAAATTATCGGCACCAAAAATACCAAAATTTGCCGAGCACATTGCAGGGCATGTTTGTCTTGCATAACCATAGTTTTGATAACCTCCCCATTGTCAGCAATAATAAGTAAAACTTGAACACCCTCCCCGTAATGGTTATGTAATACTTTAACGACCTCTAAAATCACGAAATGTTCCACGTTTCTTCAAACTGTTTATTGTTTACAAATGATACATGAAGTACAGAGTCCTAACATCGATATACAGTATTTGCTTATAATGCGATTGCGATAGTAAAGTATTCGGAATTCTAGTGATTTAATTTGAATAGTAATTGATCGGCTGGGAAGTGAAATTTGATAAGCCACGAAGTATGGAATTAACCAAAACGCAATTGAAAGTTTGTTACAAACTGTAATTAAAACATAGACATAGCGTTGTAACACCACGCCCAGACAGTACAGCTCAGGCCGGGTCGGCGATGCCACAATATAACGCTCAAACGAGGCGCACTGCCCCACTGGCTGTTGCAGCTGGGCCAGATTCAAAATTAAAATAAGGATGTTTCGAGAGGGGGGGAGAGAATGTGTGAGAGAGAGCAAAATATGCTTTGACTACATCAACGAAGTGAATAACTTCCATAAACGTAGGTAATAAATAGAGGAAACGTCTTTCAACAAAACTTTCCACTGTAAAAATTCAAAAACTAAACTCTGTCGCTTACATCGAGGACTCTGCTGCTAAAGCAGGTAAGCAATAGAGCACTTAACGCAGCGCTTAACCTCCGAATGCAAGCGCCTGGACGTGACATCAGTAATCTGACTCAGGGTTACCTCAATCATTCTCTAGTGAAACTTGCAGCAGCAGCACGAACATATCACTAACCTTATAACACACTTTCCCCACTACTATTCTCCGACAAGTACCCAGTTTGGATGCAGACAAAGACGAAGCCGCTAGGAGTTAGGGTGGAACTCTTGTTCCCCTACCCCAACTCAGGAACCGGAATTGTCAGTCATCGGTTCCACCTTTGAAGCCTACGAATTTGAATACACATTTTTAATCTCTCTTATTACATCAGAATTCAGTTCTCTCGATGGTTCTGTTTGCGCGTGGTTCTACCTAAACTCATATTCCGCAGACCAACAGAGAACCTTAACTATCGTTCCCCCAGGCGACATTTGACAGCTCCCCCAAGCTCCAGTCACTGATGCCTGCACAGGTTTGTAACACCTGCCGCGGATATTTAGTAATTTAATCGTAAGCAAAGTAACTTAAGAAGTTTACACCGTTCGCTGATAGAAAAATATTAAAAGGTAAAGAAATAACAACTTAAAAACCATTAGCAAGTTATGGGTAATCTTTAGAATAAGAGTTTCATCAGCAGCATTGTGAGATACAATTTCCGAATAACTAATCACATTAAACTGTCATAGACTAAATTAACGTATTAAATTAGCATTTTTCATGATAAACCACTGTCACAACAATAACAACATTTTGACATCAGATTTATTACTTAAATGATTAATACAAGTTAGAGCACACATTTCTTCATGCACTGTGAAAGTGAGTGAACAGAAACAATTATTGCTTTTGCTACACTGCCTTACTATTAATACTTCACATTACCCACAAATATTTACGAACAGTCTCACGAAGGACGGAACAAACAAATCAATAAGACATGCCAGTAACTTTGTAAAGCAAAGTTCATATATTCCTTAATATTGCACTGTTTATTTTCGACAGCTTATGGGTATACATGCTTTGTAAACTGAATGCAGTCCATGCACAAAGAAGTAAATCATTATTCAGAATTAATGTCATAGTGGCTGCTTTAAAATCAAGATTATCCCGTAACATCAGAGTAAAAGACAATCTGAGACCATTTAATTATTTAGTTTAAACCACAATGAAAGTACCCAACAAACACATAAAGATGAAGGCAGAAGATTGACTTTATAAATACAAAGATCGAAAATAGTTAAAAGAACAAACTTTAGTACTAAGCGAATTAAATAAACGCATTAACAAATTTCCTTTTCTAACAGAAACAAGTCAACTTGACATAAATTTGAGTGAGGTAAATGTTTATTTAAACCAGCTATTTTCAAATTAGGTTAGTTTACTTTAAGTCATTAAGTAACGTGCATTAATAATATATGAAACATGGCAGGCTAGGTAACTAACTATGCGTTCAGCCACCGGACAATAAGCAGATAGAAAGTGTAGTCGGAAAATAATTAATGAAAAGCCGATCTAAAATTGACTGGGGAAAACATCAAAATCACTAGTAACTCGATTCTTATTCCAGACATTTAAATAATTGCTGGTAGGTAAAACATAAGGAATACTCAATTTATGATAAACCATTTTCTGTCTAGACCACTGCTTCTCAAAATGTAAACCTTTTAATATCAAGTCATCATACAAAGGAGATGAAGTGCAAGCCGCCATGTCACATGTTGGTGGGGTGAGAGAACCCTGGTGGTCCCTGTATGGAAACCAAGCCTTCCATACTAGAATTACATATTTTCATAATAAATAAAGATAAATGATGAACAGTGAGGAAGAAATAAATTGCTGAATACTGTAAATCAATTAGTGGAGCATAAATTCAAGTTTGTAATCATTGATAGTTCCCCATACTAAGAGTTCCCAAATAGTCAAAAGTCGGCCAGTTCCACCATCAATAACTGTTTAAAAAATTCCAAAATTTCCATAGCCAAGGTATCAGACTCAATGGATTCTTAGTAATTAGATAAAATACTTCATATCTTCGTAGTTCCAACTTCCACTCGTTTCACGTAAATGGATTAAAACGACGGTATATTCACGATCTTGAATGACACACGGCGCTAAAAGTCAACTGTTTTCACTTTCTTTTGAGGTGCTCATAGCAGACTCTGCTGCTTCTCTTTCTGTAGTAGAACTAACTCTGTCATCTATCGGGGACCAAACCAACTATCTCTCCGACTGCTAATAATCCACTGAAAATTTCCTTTCGTTACCTTCAAGCCGGCAGGGAAAACTCATTGGGTGAGAAAACAACAGATCTCGATTAGCAAAGTTGAGAACAGAGAAATATAAATAAGATATTGATTTTAAATATACATTAAAAACAACTATAGCGCAACAGGCGCGAAAAAGTTTTGCTTCTAATCTAAACGTTTTAAAAAACCAAAAAGCTTGAGATTAAATTCTAGAGGGAAAGTACAGCATCACAGAAACTATCATGAGGAGAAACTTAAAAGAACAAAAATTAATTTTCGATATCTTCGTCCGAGGAATGACGTCATGGAAAAAAATGGGACGTCACAAACGAGACGGCGGTCGTTTCGTTTCTACCCGCAGACAGAAAAGAAAGATAATGCGAAAATAAATAAGAATTATCTTTGGTTTCCTTTATTAGCCCCCTAGCTCCGCCGAGCAAGAGGAAGGAGGAAACCAGTACTGATCGCTATAGCTTTTGACAACTCTTTCAGATTTCAGTGATTGGTTCAACATGCACTCAAGAGGCGATAATCTTGGTATTTATATGGCGCATATCGAGCACAGGCCTATACTACGTTTATCGGCTTCTAAACCACATGTACTTACTTATTGTAGACAGACAGCTGTTCTACAATAATCCCCACTCCAACAATTTCCTAAGCAACAGCCTAAATGGCTCTCTCAAAGTAGAGGGAATGGGGTACGATTTAGCGACCACAGCTTTCTGATGCACTAGCTGGATTTTCAACCTTGACAAGCTTGGGTCACTCAGAAACCTGTAACTCAACAATAGAAACAACTGGCCTCGTATATTGGTAAGTCCGAACGAGAAGAGACAAATGATTCAGTTTCGGGAACAGAAAATAGTTAAAAATGTCGTCATTTAAACAACATATTCCAGCTGTTAATTCAGAAAAGGGAGTAACCACTACCTGGCCCTCAGGCCTCTCCTAGAGGAGGGCACCAGTAACTTATCTAATCTTAAATGAAAGGCTTCCCCAAGAGAAGGCTAATCCTCAGACCATCGACCACAAAGATATATGTCTTATATCTAGGTAAATGGTTTGTGAACCCTTGACCTGATGAACCTCCGGTCCCAAAGAAGTCGAAGACGAAACCGAAGCAGGTTTTAACTCGACATGTTGAATCTCAGTTAAAACTTTCTACCACATTTCAATACTTAAATTGGCCTAACTTCCCGAATCTAGCATACAATCTACGTCAAATCCGTCAATATGACCAGTGACCTTGGGAGAGCGGAAAAAATCACTAGCCCCGAAAGTCACATCTTTCTCCAACTCGCTTCCTTCAACTATAAATGAAATATTAAAAAGAAGTTTTCCATCAGTAAAAGTAACGCCAGAGATATCGGAAGTACCAGTCTTCCGAAGGTTCCGACTCGACTCGATCAAGCGATCCCCACGAGACCGTTCTAGAGACCACTCCCGTAGTTTAATACACGAGTCGAGGTGTCCTGAAAACCTTCGGGAACTCCCTGTCCCGGATGAACACTCCAGTCACGGACACAAGATTAGGTTTTGCTACCTGATTCAAAGTACCGATAGAACCCAGCATTGCAGAGGTCACACTCTGAGCACAAAACCTGGAAGGAATCACTACAGACATATTTACCTCTCACCGAACCAGAGCTCGAATAAGTATTACCTCCAAAATTACCACTATTATTGCCGTAGTAAGGACTTCGAATTGTTACTATATGTATTGCTAATGTTAGTGTTACTAGGATTGCCATGAGTGTTATTATTGTTTGTATTAGTTGTGTTAGTGTTTGAAATATTCCTAATTTTGGCCAGCATTTCTTCTAGATCTGTATTTTACGCGATTGCTATAACCACCACAATAACCCTAATTCCAGAGTCTATTCCTTCTATTATTCTTATATTTGCCGTTACTTGTAGTAGTAAGAGTCCCACCTTCCTTAGGCACGGGAACAGTCCTTCCTAGACACTGAATCTGATTCAACAGTCTGAGTACCTATGTC
>JAGDQP010042442.1:526-14379 GCA_022664845.1 Lepisma saccharinum | reverse complement strand
ATGTGTTAACCTCGTAATAGTATGACTTCACCGTGAACACGTCCTTTCCGACAGACACACTTTTTGTTGTTTTCTGTACAATAAGTTCCGCCTTCCCAATATGTATAGCACCCCAACCCCCCAACCCCCGTCAAAAATAAATGTCATAAGTTTAGCCTTCCCATTATGTAACTCTCCTAGCACTATCACCTCATCCTGTCCTGAAAAATCCTTTCTTACAGGTTCAATTTAATATGCATAGTAAAAAAAATTTTTTTTTCTTCTTCTTCTTTTTCTTTTTCTTTTTTTTCACTGACCTGGTATGTAATTCTCCTAGCACTATCACCTCATCCTGTCCTGCCAAGTGCTTTCTTACAGGTTCAATTTAATATGCATAGTAAAAAAAAATCTTTTTCATTTTTTCTTCTTCTTTTTCTTTTTCTTTCTTTTCACTGACCTGGACTTTAACCTGGTTAAAACAACAACAAAATGTTGGTCCTCTTCTACTGTGGGCTTTTGTAGCTTTTCTCATTGTTGGAGTTTTGTAGTGGTTCCCACGTTGTCTAAGAGCTTCAGCAACTGTATGCTTTATAGTAGTAACCAGTGTGCGAATTAAACTATTTAGTCAGGGGGGGATTAAACCCAAGAAAGTAAAAGTATATATATATATACACACATCGCAAGGACAATTGGGGAGCTGCTGTGAATAAAATATAGTGGCGATCACAGTGAGAGCTTCGGCTCTCCTCTCCCAACCCATCTGGTCAGCGTGGGAGCAGTAGACCAACTCCTCCCTTCGGGGAGAGGCCTCATCCAGTAGTGGATTGAATACGGCTGTGATTTATTATATATATATATATATATATATGTGTGTGTGTGTGTATGTGTGTATGTAGAGAGACAGAGAGAGAGTGAGAGAGAGAGAGAGAGAGAAAGGAGGGAACACATACAGTTCCATTTTCCAAATATCACAATAGAAATTGCTTCCAAATAGGCTTCTTAGCTGCTCTGCTAGTAAAAATTCATATTACCCTTGTAACTTCCATGAAGATAGTTTCAACTTTTGCCAAATAAAAATGTTCCCAGTTTCTGTCTAATCTTGAACGAAACTTCTTGTAGGGAAGAGTAATTTATCTCTGGCAGGGACGAAACATAAATCTGTCAGGGTGAGAATCTTCTTTGTCAGGGGGGGAGGAATCCCGGGCATCCCCCTCCGCTAATTCGCACACTGGTGGAAAGACTGATAACCTTAATTCCATTTTCAAGTTTAACATTTTCTTTGTAATGGCTTAACGTTAACTGAAAATTGGCTGAAACTGGCCAAAGTGTTTCGTCGGTGAACGTTCAACTTATTTTACGCTTAAAATTCGGTAATTTTCTGATCGAAGTGTAAGCTAAACTGGTCGTTTTGAGGTTACGTACTTTTGTGGATGAAGTTTAAGCCTTGGTTGGATATTTTATAATCCAATAACAGGAGTAAAGTTACTTGCTTGTCACTGAACGCCCCACCATTTTGAGTGTTTATGTTGCTTTTACACTGTGAACAGTAAACAGTTTACTGGTGGATCGAGAACGACATGATTGCATTGGCGGAAAGAGGAATTGAGTGGGTATAAATCTTTACACAGTGGTAAACGTATCTCTCTTTTTTCTCCAGACATTCCTCGTAGTAAAATCTACAACATGTTAATGATTACGGGAAGGGCGTAAGCCATAGTGCTGTTACCGCCCATACAATTCATTTTATCTTTATGTTAATCATTAACCTCCTGCGCAGTAAAATCCTAGCTATGAATATCACTCGGAAAGCCATAAACACCAACTGTCTTCGTAGCTAAGTGGCGAGAGCATCTGATCAGTGTGCTAGTGGACCCTGGATCGAAACCCGACTACCTGAACTTTTCTTTCTTTTCTTTTTTTAATTTTAAAGGAGCATTACATTTTCTTCTTTTCTACTTTCAAAAAATGTTCTGCTTCAATGAAATACGTCGGAAAAGACATATATGCGCAGAGAGTAAAACGTTCGACCGAAAACTGGCTGAATGTCGGTTAATCCAAATAGTGGAGGCAGCTCAGCTACAAAAAATTATGATTGTTTTCAATCCTGGTCTAACAAAACAATATTCGGATCACTGATTTGTGACTTCACGAAACATTAAACAAAAAACGTATGATTATACCATGTAGCACGGTGGAGACCTAAATAGTTATTCAGTTCTAAATCATAAGCAATCGCTACATCATTACACCAAGACCGCTAAGGAACTCTGCCAGACCCCCACTCCCACCCCTACCCCACCCAACTGAAAAATGTTTACGGTCAAGAATCGATAGCATGCCTGCTAAACCGTGCTAACCCCAATTTTTCTTTAAAACCCCAGACACGAATTTCTGGCAGAATAATTTTATTGTAAACTTAAGGCCGCAGCGTATGACACACTAAAGTACGTATAGTGGAACTAGCCATATCTTCTGTGGGGAATCAAATGGAAAGTACCTGTCCATTTGACAGTAACAAGAGTGACCAGAGATTCTGCCAGATTCCCTTAATTGGGGTGCCATCCCCAAATTTCTCGAACTCTCCTTCAAGTTTGTTTTATTTTCACGGTTAAAAATGGATAAATATCTTGCGAAACTGCTAAAACCCTAATTTTGACTCCGCACACACTCCAAACTGGAGATCCGGCAAAATTCTTTGGGGCGAGGGGAATTGCTAGTAAAAATCTATATAGGGTCTAATCGTGGTAAAATTCGAGCATCAAAAGGTTTACACGTAATCTTATTATTTTATTGATTGTATTGAGGAAGTTAGCTTGTTTGGTAAGTGTTCCATATTACTCAATACCTGGAACTCAGTTACGCGGAAAATGTGATCGCTCTCTACAAAATTATCATCTTATTATTGCACGGAGAGATAATTCTTGGTGCAGAGCAACACGTTTTGCCAATGCTTGCGTGATAGTACTCGTTCGGCAGTTTCAGCTTACACATATAATTTGTTACTATTTGAACTGATCTTTTTTGTACACTTATTATGTAGGCATAATTATTGCAATTTAACATAACGAGAAACTATATTAAAAAAGAAAAGTTATTTCTAGGAAGCACTTTTGTGGTTCATGTTTGCAATTAAATTAGTAACATTGCTTATTATAGCATTTTAGTGACTCACGTGAGTTTTCAACTAGGCATCTCAATCGCAGATTGGAAAGTTGGCTGTATCACGTTCTGACGTCATTGCATAGGGCTGATTTTCATGAAGGCTTGGGTTGCTCGCTTTGCTTGTGATTAGGGTGAGTAGCCAATTGAAGCACGTGTTACAACACGTAATAAAACTACACCACGTGTTTCAATTGGCTACTCACACTAATCACAAGCAACGCAAGCTTGCATGTAAATCAGCCCATACGCAAAAGTTTCAAAGACACCAGCGAATTTTACATAATGATACCGGAGTGATCGGCTAATGCTGAAAGATAGACACCAGAGTAAACATTGTAACTTCGATACTCCGTTTCCAGTCTAATCCAATACAGACAAAATTTTCAGTTCAAACTCAATTTTTTAAGCTTTCTCGCTGTGCGGCCCGTTTTTTATTTCGATCTTAATTGTTGAATTATTCACGTACCGGATTGTGCATATAGAAGGAACATTCTGTAAAAAGTATTTACGTTTTTGCACGAGTTAATATATGAAACAGAGATAAAAAGTATAAAAAAACTAAGTTAGAACTGAAAAATTGCTCCATATTGGTTTAGACTGGAAACGGACGATCGAGATTAACTGTTCCCTCCACACCCTGCCTTCATGTAGGGTAAGGGCACCAGTGGCCGGCCAATTAACGGACTGGTTTACTTATATTGTTTCCAGATTTCTCTTTTTGCCTGACATTTCCATTTACACTCTTTACTTTCCTTCTTTACATAATTTATAACTTAAAATCTTACACGTAATTCCTATTAAGATTGTTTTTAAGAAATTAAACAATTTTCACCACTCAGTACCAGTGGTCAACCAAGGTTGGACAAGTGGAAGAATAATATTAATAAAAGTAAGTACTTTTACATTAAGAAATAATTAATAATTACTATTTAGGCCTATTAGATAAAGTATTTATATTCGCATAAACACATGGATTTAAATAGCTAATGGATCTATTGCTACTTGTCTGAAATTGACGCTACCACACGCACGCACAACTAGAGTACCTGGCAAGTGTAATCGATTAAAATTACATATTGAAATCATCGATTTTCCTAAACATCACGCTTTCACACTCAAGCAGACAAACCAATAAGACACGCAAGTTCATTCCAATCATCCAGGTAAGATTCATCGAAAACTGGCGTAAAGTTGATCCAGCTTAATTGTATTGGAGCAGCCTATCCGTTACCTATTTACATCCATGGTATAAACAAAGTAACTATTATATCGTCGCTTTCAAAGCAGAAGAGCGTAAGACAGACACATTTACTAAATTTTACAGAAGTGTATGAAAGCAGAAGAAGGTTTTGGAAAATGAAGTTATTTCTTGTTTAGTAAGAAATTGAAGATTTTGTTTGTTTGTTTGTTTTTGTACATGAAGGACAGATGTTTTGTTTTACACAAGTTTCATTTGTTACCTATTTGTGCATTGGCACGCCTAGTGTTGTAAAAAAAAAGTTCTGTTTTTCTGTGAAGTTTTTAATGTTTTTGTTTTCTGTTCTTTTTCATGTTGTTTTTTCAAAACGTCGTTTTCTTTTGTCTTTTTTTTACACAGCAAGTGATTTAATGCTTTACGCTGCAGATAATCAATGTAATCAGTAGGATTGGAGTTAAGCTTTCACACATTCGTCCCAATTTACTTTGCTTTGTTTCCCTGCAGACTTACGAGGCAAATGATGGGATTATTTATAAATGCGTTCACTGCTACATTGCTATACTTCCTATATATTCACCCTGACAACACATACGGAATTAACTAAAGACATATGGACTAAAGTTATTTGGTATAGTTTGTAATAAAATACTAATAAACCTCCAAAGAACTGAAGAAATATTTTGAATTATAGAAAGAGGTTAAGTTCCTAGAGATAATACAACTTCGAAGACATCTTTACTATAAACTGAAAACCTATGAATTCTTACTCTCATCCCGTATGTACAATTCATTAATTTCTAGTTGCAGTTTTATTCAAGGAAGATATCTATTTTTTAAAAAATCATAATTACCGTCCGCAAAAATAAATTATCTTTTGCTCAAAATTCCGGGAAATAACCTGCTTCTATTCAAGGTGAGAGATATGTTTGGGTTTTCTAGTACATTCTTTTTTTAATTTGAATTTATTTTTTAGACCTTTCGGCAACTTTGGCTCAGGGCGGATGGATGATGAGATGAAATGGTGAATTGAAGAAAGTAGGAGGAAACGGGAGAACCATGAGAAAACCCACGCGCACGCTGTTTGTCCACCACAAAGCTCAGATGGCATGACCAGGGATCGATCCGACGACCGCTAGTGCCAGAGGTGAGCTCTCTACCAATTGAACAACCACGACCCCACTAGAACATTTTGTTTCAATATTAAAACGCTACGCATTGCTCCCTCATGCCCCGCACTCCAAGGCTTGCCCCATACTGGAAAAATATCTACAGCTAGAACCAATGTAGCAAAAACATTTTATGCTACATGCATATTTAAAAAAAAGTTGCATAATTAATACTCTTGTAAACAAGCAACTACATAGGTTTCTTCTAACGAATCTCTTGCAATAGTGCTCTGAGAAGTATTATTTCAAAGGAATAACGTAACCCTGTCGCGCGGCTCCACCAGCGGTTTTTTGAAACTATAATAAGTATTATCGGCACGAAACAGTGTCGGGGCCATTTGAAAAATTGAATTTTAAAATAGGGTGGCAACACTGCCAGCTGGGTACTTGGGTAGAGGGAACAACCACATTATGTTTCGATTATGTCGAATATGTATACTCAAAGCTTGGTGCGGATAAGTCGAACTGAATGGAAGTAGTAAATATTTTTAATTTTTAAGTTGATTGGCAACACTGTCAACTATGGGACCAGAACTACCTCTATGACGCGTCCCAGTACGTATATACAAAGTTTGGTCCTAATACATTCAATGATATGGAAGCAAATCAAAATTTTATTTTCTAAAATTCTTTGGCAACACTGACAAACTACAGTGCTGGAGTGCCTGTATGATCTGTCCCAGTACCTAATGAACATGTATGTCAAATTTAGTGTAAATGAATGAACACGTGTAGATTTGTATTCATAAAGGCATTTCTATAAGTTAAATTTTAAAATAGGCTAGGAACACTGACAACTGGAGTGCTTGAAGTGGGGGGCACCTAAAACTTTCTTCTAATATTTTGAATGATGTTTAAGCTAAGTTTGGGCAGATACGGCATTGAAGAAGTTTTATTCCACTTTTTTTTTTAATGTTGGCAACCCAGAAAATCTCACATATACCAAAAAGTATTTGTAATTTAGGGTTTAATTTATGTTGAATTTCTTCTTAATTACCTATATAAAAGTAATTCTTGCTTAAAGAGACGTTAGCAATATTACAAATTGCTAGCTTGAAATAAAAACGAAATTTAGAAAGAAACGAAGGCTCATGTTTTTTTTAAAATAAAAAACAGATTTAAAAAAGCAGTTTTTTTTATATTAACAACACTATTTACGCACTTTGACTTGAACGCGACGATATCTATCCATTTTAAATTCAAATAAATCTAAGTATAATGTGCTGTTAAAAAGACTGTTAGATTATTAGGAAGAAATGGAACACATAAATTTAACTTCACAATACTCGGTAAGAAGTACCACTTATCGACCATCCTGGCCGACAACAGGAACGCTCGTGAAGTATATAAACCTAAAACTGGCCACAATAATATACTTATTAGATACGACTATTGTCCATTTTTTATAATAAAGTCAAAACGGAACATTGGAAATGCTGGAAAAACAATTTAAGCTGTTAAAAAGCGACAGAATTTTACCAGAAAGCTAACTAAGGAGGAAGGATACTGTATTTCTTCCCGGTATATAACGTCACTATCGATAGCTGGTAAAACTTAAAGATCAAGGTTTAACCTTCCGAAAACTAGACGTAAGGTTTATATGCGCACATTTTATGTGACATGGGTCTTATTTGAGTGATATCTATGTGAAAATGGCCGACCACTGGTGTTCCCGACGACCGGTGCCCTTACCCTATTCATTAAATTTTTAGTGGCTCCGATTAGTCCAGTAGTGCTTTTACGTAGAGACACATTCTTCACACAGCTAGTATTTAATGCTTTACGCTGCAGATAATCAATGTAATCAGCAGGATTGGAGTTAAGCTTTCACACATTGATCCTTAATTTACTATTGCTTTGTTTTCCTGCAGACTTACGAGGCAAATGATGGGATTATTAATTTTATGCATTCACTGCCACATTGTTATACTTCTTATATCTTCAGCCGACAAACATAAGGAATTAACTAAGGACATATAGACATAAATTATTTGGTATATTCTGTAATAAAATACTGATAAACCTCCAAGGAACTGAAAAAGAAATACTTTGAATTATAGGAAGAATTTAAGTTCCTAGAGATAACACCACTTCGAAGACATCTTTACTGTAAACTGAAAAACTGAATTCTTACCGAAATATGCTCCTATCCCGTATACAATATGTTAATGTCTAATTATTATTATTCAAGGAAGATATCTATTTTTGATCATAATAGAAATACTGAAAATTTCTAACAATTAATTTTGTGAAGTGTACATAGCTAACAAGATTAAAGTCATCTTCATGATCTTGCATTATAATAATTACCATCCACAAAAATCAATTATATTTAGCTCAAAATCCCGGGAAATAACCTGCTTCTATTCAAGGGCAGAGATACATGTTTATGTTTACTAGTACATTGTGTTTCACTACAAAAACTCAGTGGCATTGCTTCGTCATGCTGGCTCCAAGCCTCGCCCCATACTGTGATAATATATGCAGATAGAGACAGTGTAATAAAAAATATTTTATGGTATATGCGTATTTTATGGTATATGGTATAAATGCATAATGAATAATCTAGTAAACAAACAACTACGAGGGTGATTCAGAAAGTAATGCCTCCAAGGTGATACCTTTATTTGTGTTTGACAGATATCACCGATGCAGGTATCAGTGGAAAGCTTGCAATGTCAGCTACAAATGTTGACATCATTTTTCAACATAGTCCCCATTACGATGAAGACACTTGCGCCAACGCGAAACAAGGTTTTTCATGCCGTCGGCGAAGAATTGTGGTGGCTGCTGGCGACACCATTGCCGAACTGCTGCTTCCACCTCCGCGCCACAACTGTAGCGTTGGCCCTTAAGGTGATCCTTAAGTTTGGGGAAGACTCAAAAGTCGCAGCGAGCAAGATCCGGACTATAGGCAGGATAAGGCATAATGTCCGTGAACCTCAGGTGCTGCAGTGCTTCCTGAGTTTTGTGGCTTGTGCGCGGACGAGCATTGTCGTGGTGCATAACTGCCTGTTTGTCTTTGCGAGTGCGTTGCAATCTGGCCCGCAGTCGATTTAGGGTGTCAACGTAGCGATCTGAGTTTATTGTCTGACCATTTCGCAGAAATTCAGTATGCACGACCCCATCCCAATCCCAAAAGAGGGGCAACAACACTTCGCCAGCAGATGGGACAACTTTGAATTTTTGGGGGCGGAGGAGAGGACGTGTGGCGGTACTCCATCGACTGACGCTTCGTTTCTTGGTCGTAATGGTTTGTCCACGACTCGTCGCCAGTAACAATTCTGCGAAGAAAGTCGTCACCTTCCTGTTCATATCGCAGGAGCAGTTGTTGACAGATTCTCTTCCTCGACTCTTTCATGTCAGGCGTCAGTGCCGTGGTACCCAACGAGCGCACATCTTCTTGTAACGCAGAAGGTCCTTAATGATGTGGTTCATTGAACCAATGGAAATGGCGAGCGTTGTTGCGATCTCGTGTTGCTTGATCCTGCGATTGTCCCGAATCAACTTGTCTACCTGATGTTGATTATCATCATCAGAATCCGTTGCGGGCCGTCCATTTCGGTGCTGATCATGGAGATTTGATGCGGCTGGATTTTGGTCTTTCACAGTCCTTGCCCACCTCCGCACAGTGCTGACGTCAACAAAGGGATCCCCGTAAACTGCAGTCATACGGTGATGAATGTTGCTGGGAACACAACCTTACGCAGTCAGAAATTCAATGACAGCCCGCTGTTTCAACCGAACAATGCCATAGATTGCTCCATTACTCTGGGATGAGAAGAGATAGAAAGGTGAAACAAGTGACTTTCTATAGCTTAAACATCAGTGCATTAATGATAAAAATTTCAGAATGTTTGCTATACTATTGGCCAAGTAGTGGGCTTGGAGGCATTACTTTCTGAATGCCCATCGTACATATAGGTTGCTTCTAATGAGTCTGTTGCAATAGTGCTCTGAGAAGTATTATTTCAAAGTATATCATAACGTAGCAACGTTCCACGGCTACCCCGCCCTTTTTCGAAAGCATAGAATAGCTATCGCCACCTAACAGTATGGGGGAGGGGCATTTGAAAATTTTAATTTTAAAATAGGGTGGCAACGCTGACAACTGGGTGCTTGGGTACAGAAAAGAACCACGGTATATATCAATTGTGTCGAATTTATACTCTAAGTTTGGAGCTTGGTGTGGATATGTCGAACTGAATTAGGGTGACCAACTTTTTATAAAGCTAATCCGGGACACATTGTGCTTTATATATAGGGTCATATAAAAAGTCTCCGCGGTTTTTTGGTACATTTTTGAACAAAAAATTTCTTTATTGAAAATCAATTTTACTCAAGTACGTATTGACCATTATTATCTATGACCTTTTGCCATTTTTCGGGTAGCTTCATAATTCCATCGGTGTAGAACTTCTTTGGTTTTTCGTCGAAAAACTTGGCAAAGTGATTTTCAGCGGCGCTTCGGTCGGCCAATATTTTACCATGAAGAAAGTTTTGCAGAGACCTAAACAAATGGTAGTCAGGGGTGGATTTCGGGCATGGCCCGGCCTGGCCGGGCCAGGCTAAAAGTTTTCAGAGGCCTGGCCGGGCCAGGCTAAATCCCGCTGTAGTCTGTTAAACCCCAGTTTTGTTCTGTGGATAAACAAAAATTATTTTATAGAATCGGTCGGACTAAAATGTAAATAATGTATTATCTGAATGTTAAAGTAAGTTATTAATACGTAGGCTAGTCCCTGATGGTGCCAGAATTCTCACAAGCATTGCCATGTCTGCTAGCTTTGTGTTTGCTCAGGATTTATTGCAGATAAACCTCTCCATAGAACAGTTGTACAGCTCCGAAGATACTTTTGAAGGCTCCAGGAAATTTGAAACCAGGGGCGAAGTGGCCCGGCCGGAAACACGGAAATTCCCAGGTGCCCCCCTCACCCGCGCCGGTCCTTTTGTCTTGGAAGCGTAATGTTACCCAATAAAAAAGACCACTTACTCCACTTTTGCTACTACTTGTGGCGTTAGGGTCTTGTCGTGAGTCTAAAATTAGCAATTTTCACACACAAGACTTATAGATGGAGGTAGTTTAGTGTTGTAGCCTCAGCAGGCCTACTGTGTCTGTAGGGCCCTTACAAATCGCTAGAAGGGGGCTGTAATGTTTAATGATAAGTGCACAAGGCTTTAATACATTCATACTCTTTTAAGGCGCAATATTTACGTTATTAAAACTTTCTATTTTGAGACCTGGGGCCTGTTTCACGAACGTACTTGCCAACTTTTCACTCTTTAGTTTGCATTTCCGGAAGACTGACTCAAGAGCGCTTACCTTCCGCCACAAACCCTTGTTCTCATTCAGCCACTGTTCTATCATTTTGTGCAAACAGTGTGATTATACTAGGCAATATTCAATTGTTAGTAAACTTTTAACTCCTAAAACTAGGCAACCAAACGACAGTACACATAAATATTGTGCTGGAAGGTTGGCGGTCTTGTGACAGTCCTCTGGAAATGGAAACCGAAGAGTGAAAAATTGACAAGTACTTTCGTGAAACAGGCCCTTGATCAATATCCTAAAGGCCTTTACAAGTTTTGGGAGGCCCACTACTATGAACGGTATTGAATGCCCTTGAAAGGTGTATTTGTAACCCACGCTCAACAACACCCACTAGCACTAGAGCTTATTCGTTTCCCGGGTAGGGTTCTTTGTTTACCAGTCCGTTCCTGTTTCAAACTATGTTCCGTATGCTATTACGAGTGGTGTAACTAGAATTTTCGGCACCTCTTGTAAGAAACCGTTTCCTATTATGATCTCCCACATGCAATTTAAGCCAGTGATTTATCCACACTCCCCTAAGGACACCCACAACACCCCCTGATGCATTATTCAAACATCACCTTTTGGGGGTGTAATATTTCACATAGTGTTTTCATACTTGTTCTAAAAAATGAATTCATTACACGAATGATCCATAACATTCCACTTATCCGTACATGCTCAGTGAGTGACGATTCAAAATATGAAAATTTCACATTCATAATGACATGGAAAATTTATTATATTTTTCAGTTCAGTGCTTGGGAACGATGGTTAGAAGCACACGTGTATTCAATCTCGCAGAAGCTGGAAGAATTTTTCACCCTGGACAAACAGCCAACATTTGTAGTCCCGTTACAAAACAAAGAGGCCTCTGTAAAATGTCTTCACTTTCCCCCCTTTTATTATCATAAACTCGCTGAAAGGAAATGACAATTCGGAGGTTCCTTCGACGTTCACTAACTTCTTTTGCCCTCTCCCGGCCTCTCCATGGAAGCGATTAATTTTGCAGTACGTTGTCAATCGTCGCCCTTCAAATATATCCCTCTGAACCAGAAAAAAGAGAAGACATGAGTGATAAGATCGTGAGAGAAAGAGAGAGATACCCAGGACAAAGTGCTGCTAGCACTGCCACAACTACGGTATACATAAAGAATTTTATGACAGCGTAAGGTTTGAAGTTGCAGAAGTTGAAGAGCCTTTCCCCAGTTTGGAAATAATGAATGCAAAGAAATGAGGTTGTATGAACAAACCAAGCTGAATGTTCTCCCGAAAAACACAACCCAGTCGGTATCATAACACAGTGCTTCTCCCATTGCCAAAGGCAGTTTAGGGCAGGACGGATGAGTGTCAAATGGAAAAGAAGGCACATTTTCCCCCTTCGTATTCCTTTCATATTCCACACCATTCAGAAGTTCATTCAAAATCATTTATTGGTCTTAAATATTTTTTTCACAAGAAAAGCGCCAAGTATGTCGCTAAATACAAGACTAATAAACCCTCTTTTTGTTGTTCGTTTCCGACAACAATAGTGACCATTTTGTGCTGTCTCTATATCCTCGACACAGGCTGAGCGACGTCAGTACCCACATAGCAGAGTACGTCCCTGGGACGTCCCATTTAGATCCCATTACCGTCGGAATGGTCCTGCTCCCATAGCGATGTCCTAAGGACGTCCGTAGGATAACTCTGTGGGCAATACAAACAGTTCATCCCGTATGGATGTCCCCCGGAAAGCCGTGCGGGATTACCTACCTGGAATTTCCATAAATTAAATCGACCTTACTATTATTATTATTTAATTAATTATAACTATACGAAGGATATGCCTTCGTATAGTTATACGAAGGATTAATTAAAACTATACGTCCCATGGATGTAAACGGGACTTAAACAGGGCGTCCTACGGACGTCCCGATATCCTGCCAGGAGATCCGTCAGATATCCCTGGGACGTCATTTAGCTATGTGGGTATAGGGAATGTTGGACATAATATTGACATAGTTTTTAACACAAGGAAGTAAATTGAAGTGTTTACCTCTTTATTTTTATTTTGCACATTTCAAAGAGTTTCGTAAATTGGTAGCACCCCGGATTTTCACTTTTGAAATAATAATAATAATAAAAAATCACAGCCACATTCAATCCACTAGTGGATGAGGCCTCTCCCCGAAGGGAGGAGTTGGTCTACTGCTCCCACGCTGACCAGACGGGTTGGGAGAGGAGAGCCGAAGCTCTCACTGTGATCGCCACTGTCTTTTATTCACAGCAGCTCCTCAATTGTCCTCACGATGCTGGGTCAACACCGAAATTTTTGAGCCCCCACCGGGAATCGAACCCGGGACCGCTCGCACTGAAGTCGAGCGCGCTACCGATTAGGCTACGCAGGCAACGCTTTTGAAATATATTGAAGTATTTTAGGGTACCACGAAGCCTCAATTCTTCTGTTAGTGGTATTGGAAATATCAAGCTCGAGCTCATTTTCCCACGCTTTTGGAAGTCTATATCGTCGAAATAAAGCATTTATCATTTTTTTTTAAATTTTCATGGCAGGAATCCCGTGAAATAGTTTTGTTTGTGTTATTTTGCAACACCCTGAATATAACGAAAGGTAAGTCGTAACTTCAAATTTTACACGAGAAGATGAAACAAAATGCTCCTGCACAAATTTATTTCCAGCAGAGTGGTCCTCGAAGTGATAATAAAAAAATATGGAACAATATGCAAGGGAAAAATCTTATCAGTTACAATTAAAAAGAAATCGCGTAAGTGTAAAATACTTGTCTTACGAGAAATTTAGTTTGATAGAAAATCATTATAACCATGTTGGCATAATTTTGTAACTTCTTTCTGGATTTCGGTCACATCGCCTCTTCGGGTGAAGTGTGTTGCTCAGTGGAGTTCAAATTTAATCCATTGTTGAGCTTTTTTCTCATCAGGAAATAATTGAACTTCTAGTGTCTAGTCCATTAGCAAATATGAAAAACAAGACACGAAGAGTAAGCTACTCATATATGTAAGTGATTTTAAATGTCTGTTA
>JAGDQP010042441.1:0-16547 GCA_022664845.1 Lepisma saccharinum | reverse complement strand
TATTTCATGTTTCTAGCTTACTCCAAACACCCTAAACAATATGATGAGTGAGTCAGTCAGTGAGTGAGTGAGTGAGTGAGTGAGTCAGTTAGCCTAAAATGTGCAATTTCAGGGGTCCACAACTAGAACATAGTTTGAGATACGAATATGAAATTTTGTACATCTGCACATATTTACCATATCTCCTTAACGGCAAAAGCTCATATTCCTATCTTTAACATCTTTTTTCTTACGGGGCCCCCAAATCGTCGATTTTGCCATAAACTCTTGTTCCTGTATAACATGCTTCTGGCAGTGCTGACGTTTTCTGACGTGAAGAACTTGGCTCATGCACTGCCGTGCATGTTGATAGATGAAATAAAGCGTTTTCCAGGAGCTACATGGATGAGGATAACATAACACCTGACCAGGACTTTCTTTGGGAGGACGCCTTTATCCAGCATTGGATAGAGGGTGGCTGAATATGATGATTCCAGCAACGAACGAAAAATCTTCCAATTAAAAATTCTTTTGTCATAAAGAGAATTCGCATTTATTATTATTGGAATAAGTTTATAAGCGAAAACTTATGCAATACGCATAGTTTCGTACATCACAAGACGTAATGCAAAACCTTTTTTGATATATATTAAAGTTTTGATGTTATTAGCAGAAAACCAACAGAGCTAAATACTTAATTCAACAAAAATCTACGGCACACATCCAGATACACACACACCTTTTACAAGATGTAGTTTTAGAATGTTAATAGAACTTTTTTTTTTCTTCTTGAAAATACATTTTTTTTTCGCATGACTTCATTTAGAATCCGCAATGCGACAAACACAAGCGGCGCAACTATGAGCATATGTTTGAATCACGAAAAGGAGAATTATTATATCCCAATATTTTTATCAATATCATATTCACCTTTCTAGAGAAATAAGTAATAATACACAAAAGATGCGAGGGTAGGCGATTTTGGGAGCTGAAAGAGTGGCAGCAGATGGGTCTTTGGTCCAAAATCATTTTGCAAACTACTCCAAAAACCCTTCTACATACAGAATTCAGAAAAGACCAAAAAAATAAAAAAGGGAACAACTTACATGAATATTTTATTGTATAAATTCTTTAGAGGCCAAGAACGGCACAATATACAAAAGAAAAAAAAAAGAAATAATAATGCATGCGTATCGTGCCAAGGATATATTTAGAAGAAATTCCATTCAAGACTCTTCTAAGGAAGCTCCAGGGCATAGGAGTGTTCTTCCCGTTTCGTTTCAAGAAAGAGAAGAGAAGAGAAAGAGCAATGCATGCAATTGTGGCGATTCAGCCAGGATTTTTGCAAGCGAGAGATAGCAGAACCCTTCTCCGTATATGTTGGCCATTTTTATGGGCTTTGAATAACGATATATGTGATTTACGTGGTACCATGTGCAAGATTTTGTTCGATGCATAACATCCAACTAAAAAAAAAAAAAAAATCTTTCAGAAGTACAGCCGCTACATCTACCAAGGTAACCAGAAGCTGTTTCTCTTCTTAAGCCCTTGCCCGCGAGTTTCATATCCAGCAAACACAAATGTTCCTCCTTCCTTTGCCGTTTTGCAAAAGAAAATCCTCCCAAAGACTCACAAACACATACACATGAACACTTCTTACTCATATAGGAGGCCCAAGGCCTTGTTTCTGCGATCCTTTTACATAATAGACGCTTTGGACAAAAACCGTCTTACGTGTGAAGGAGGGAGGGCAATTCCCGACGGTATCATAAGCAGCCGAATTGGAGGACAAATTTTAGACTAGGAAAAAAATGTGATTTGAGTTTCGATGAACCATCTGCGCACATTTTTCAAGAGCTCCATATATTTCTCTAGTTCTTATTCCCATGCACGGGGCATGTGTAATACTTCGTTTTGTCCTTTTTTTTTTAAAGTGACCTACTTTTCTCTAATTGAAGTTTCCTTTTGACTTTCAAATGGGGAATTGAAATGCACAGCTTGTAACTTCAAATTTTAGGTAAGTTCCAGAAGTGATAGCAACAACAGTATGTAGTCTATTACCATTATAGTAGCACATGCATTGATGTAGCATTGCGTAAATCATTGATTGTCCACCTTTTCCAACGTTTTATTAAGGTGGAAATTTTGATCGAAATATGGTTCAATAAATCGTCAAAAAGGTTCATGTTTTAACGGTTTATCAATCTTAAATCAACTTTGGGTTACTGGGGTACTACGGGGAATTAGGGATTTCCCCCTCTCATTATTTGCAGGCGCCCATACAACACAGGTATGTGGAATTAGCTGCTAATATTTTCTACTGGTATATTGGAACTAAGGCCGGACTATTGTTACCTCCAAGTTATGTTCAACTTTTGCAGTGAGGCGAGTATGTTATTAGTTAATTAAAGCAGGGCTTTAAGGAGCTCGTTTGCTTCAAAACTTATAATGGGAATAACTTAGGAGCAAATTTGGGCAAGACTTATTGAGTTGTTGGGTACTCAAATTCAATTAGACAGTTTAGCGATATCGCTTGCACACTAGAAAACAAACTGAATTACAGACAGTGAAAGACTTCATACGTACGTTAAAGAAGCAGGCGATGCGTTGAAACAACGAAGAATATACCATAGTTACGTTAAAATAAATTACACAATGAATGAACTTTAATTTCTATGAATGATCTAGAAGCAATTGCATATACAATTAAATATTGTATTTTATTTCTTTAAAGTACATTGCCTACTAATTTTTGCAATATATTGGAAGCTATTTTTTATGTTAGAAATTTGATAGAGCGTCCTGCGTGGCTCAGTTGGTAGCGCGCTTGTGTTCAATACGAGCATTCTGGGTTTTACCCCTGGTAAGCTGAAACGGATCACCGCGTCTATGCTTGAAATCCGACTTGTCCCGATGGACAAAGTAGAGTTTTTAAGTTTTTCCTTAATATACAATGTTATGTTTGCACAGTGTTTATTTTAGGAGTGACCGGGAACGGGGCTTTTACCCCCCAGAGCGCGAAAATAATACCAAAAGGTTTCTCTTAAGAACAGTAAAATAACGTACAGAAATAGTTTTGTATCCCCGGAAAGAAAAAAAAATATATCCCCGTAGGTGTGCAAATAGCTTAAGTCCTCGGAAAGTCTATTCTACAAGAATCTGTGTATCTCATAAATTAAAACATTTATTTATACAAGCCACAGAAACAAGATAAGATCAAATCGAGTCGGGGCAAGGGATCAATTGGGTCAAGATTCGATCATCGAGTCACCTTGTGATAGAGTCAGTTTGATCATTTGGTTCAAGAATGAGTCAGTTGCGTCAAACGGGTCATTTGGACCAATCTCAGGTCGGATCTGAGAGTCATCAAAAGTGACCCTGTTTCAGCTCTGGTGAGGTGAGTCCTGATTTTCTAGTTTCTGTGTAATGGTGTGCTGTAATAATATTGTATCACCTGATTTTATTGCTCTACAAGGTTCACTTGTTAGAATAATATTGCGTATTTCTTCGACTTTGAAATCTGCACTCCTAGAGTTGAATCTTCCTAAGTGTCCTTCCTCTGTATTAGGGGTGATTGCTCGTTAGTATTGTAACCAAATATGTTTGTAAAGTTTCAATCCTCTTTTAGAGTTGGCGCTTCGTGTGTATTCTGTTCCCTAAGGCTATCTATGAATAGTTCTACAGTTTTCTCAAAGAAACTCGGGGAATACCAGAAATTTTCTGAAGTAAAGGTGAGTCGAAATTAGCATACTTTCCAGCAAGCAACAATAATACGTTTCCGGCAAGTCAATATCTCAAACAGATTTCCTTTACGTAACGAAACGATTTTTTAAGAATATGCCTGGTTGCACATTTCAACGAAGGTTTGGTGTATTTGCTATAAACAAAAAGAAAATGTCTCATTTATGCTTATTTCGACCAACATTTACTTTGGGAATGTCTGGAAATCTCCTACTCCTTATGGGGAATCCCATACTCATCTATTGCACAATTTTGGAATATTTGCCCTTTTGGATAGAACAGGTATAAAGTCTTTGAGGGTATCATGCCGCCTAAGTTCTACTGTTAATGGTATTGGAAATATCAAGCTCTAGAGTTCACTTCGCCACGCTTTCGGCAGCTTATAGCGCCCAAACAAATTATGGTGTACATTGTTTCCTTAAACGTCAGGAATTTCTCAGTCTATTTTGTAACAACCTGTATAAAAATTTTATTCTACGAATTAGCCTATAAAGTATGTTTTTAGATATTTTCATCCATTCAGAACAGTTTTTTTACACGAGGGTTAGAAACATGAATTGTTTACATCATATATGAAAGATTCTTAACATTACATATCACATCAATCATATGAACGAGTCCTTACAATTCCTGGGAAACTCCAATTAGAAAGACCAGCAACAGAACTCGAACCTCCGTGTAGAAGACTGTGACCGTAACCACTACACAACAGGAGCTGGGTACGTATTTTCCCTGTTATCAATTCCAAAATCTAGAGGCACTACACTCTTGAAGATTCAGCTTTAACGATCGTGCACCCATCTCATCCTGAAAGAGGTTCTGAAAATAATAATAATAATAATAAAAAAATACAACACCCAAGTCATTGTACCAGGAAATATGGATCCGAGAAGTACTGCTCCAGCATCTGCAAACTCGTCCCGAGAATTTTTCTTCAACTTCTCAAAGCAAACCTTGAAGTAATACATTTAATTACATTTAGTGGCTCTTCCTCAGATTTTTTACTTCATGGATGTAGACATAATTTAAGCAAATGAAAGGAATCTTAGCCTTTTTTTTCCTTAAAAAATAAGTACTCTACTGTGGAGAAGTCAACAAGGAACTTAAATCTAGAGATCAGAAATGTCATTTCTTTCGTTTTTACACCAGTTTGTAAATATATATCAAATTATCTCATTTATGAATTGACCGTGAAAAAATTATAATATTCTATCTGAAATTAATTCAGTATATTCAGATGCTAAAACAAATTAAAACTTTTTTTTTCTAGTTTTGTGTCTATATGTAACCTACAGGAAAAAAAACATCATATCGTCTTCTTTGCATACACTCTACATTACTTAGAACGATTAAACATAGTAAAACATTGATTTCTTCAATGAGGTATGTAATTAATAACAGATTAGGTCAGAAAATATGTTTGTCATATGTTGGCTATAAGTTCAAAGCTCAAATTGAGTGAAGCAGAAGAAAAAATAAGTTTCATTACTTAAAGCTGTGAGTGGAAAACCAGCGCATGTGCCAAATACTTCTTTTGAGATATCTGTTGCAAAAGTAACTGGGAGCTGTATTAGTACTGTTGCTTAAATAGTTCTACATTCTTTTGAAATACTGTTATGATGACCCAAACGAAGGGTTCAATATACGCCTAGGTATGCTTAGACCTATAATCATACTAATAATGGTAGGTAATGAAACTAGAAGCATTGAACTTATACTGTTGTTGATTTTAACGAATTTCATTTTTTTCAGAGGATGTTAAAAACACAAAAAAATATATCATTGTAGTTTCAAAATATTACTTATTAAGAGGCAGCGGCACTTGACTGCGCCGACCTGCAAAATAAGCGTCCAATTTAACATTGATTTTCTAGGAATTGTATGACATTATGAAGGTACCGTAAAATGGGGCTATTTTGTCAGCTATATATTTATGTGTTCTTAATATTTTGTTTTTTTTTCAGCTTGACTTCTCATCTACAAGTTGGGACAGGACGAAATGACGATGATTGCGTAATAGGTACTGTTGAATGGTTAGGTTATAGAGGACCTGATTGGATCCAATGCATCATATGTCAAACATGGCTTTGTGAATATTGTAACAAACTTTCAAAAACAAATTTTGTACCTGTGAGGACGACGATTAAGAATGGAAGAACAATTGTTAAAAGATGATTGCGGTTTAGATGTTTTTTTTGTGTGTGTGTCATAGTGAAATATACCTAAAAACCAAAATTCTACACATAGCTGCTGGGTATCCCGTAGAAACCTCTCACCCCTGCACAGATCAAGGCATCAAATTGTGGCATCTATGGCGCACTAAGTGACCTGATTTTGGCAATAGGGGATAATGGTAATATTAAGGTTGTAAAGCAGTTTATTGAGATATATTTTCATAAGTTCTTCACCTGGGCAATGGATTTCGTAGAAGTCAAACGCTGGCCCGCACACACACAAACGGAACCACAAGTAAAGTCATCAACACACACAAACACAAACATACGCATGAAAATAATTAAGATCAAGGTAGCTAGTATCCCCATGCGAATACTCTCTTGGAATGCCGAAAGCATTTCAGAGACCGTGTCAGAATTTGAATCACATCTTTTAGAAAACGATATTAACATAGCTATGGTTTCAGAAACAAACTTAACGCCAGACAAAACAATAAAATTAAACGGTTATAAAATTTACAGGAAAGATAAGCTAGATGTAAGTCAGGGTCTTGGAATTCTAATTGCTATAAGATCAAATCTCAAGCATGAAGAACTCCCCCTCCTTCCGCCCAACAAAGTAGAAGCCATTGGAGCAAAAATCCATACTCACCGAAGGCCAATTAACATAGTGGGGGTTTATAGCTCACCTTTCATTCCCATATAGATACAACAGGCATCAGAAAAATAATTAACGTAGGCCATTGTACATTGTTAGCAGAGGACCTAAACAGTAAACATCGACACTTCTGCAGTCGCACAGCCAATCCGAATGGCAACAAGCTGTATTCTTTTTTACAAAGATCAGCGCTCCAAGTATTAAGCCAATACACCCAACGCACTATCCTGCAAATGACAACCGGCCTGATGTACTGGATTATGCCCTATATAATAATGTTCCGTATTATATGCAAATTCAAGTTACAAATGAACTAGATTCAGACCACCTGCCAATGTTAATTTCAATTAATGAGCATCCAGAAACTGACAGTAACTTACAACTGCCCCATTACTTCAAAGTAAACTGGAAACTGTTTAGTGAATCTATTCAGCAAAATATTCCAAAAGAGTATTCTATCACTAGTAAAAGAGACATAGAAACAGCAGCACTCAAATTTACTCAAGTGATAGAGAATGCGAAATCCATCTTTTTCCCGAACGAGAAGCCACATCACATATCCGGACTTCCAGATAACATTAAAAAACTAATTAATTTTCGGAGTGGCGTCAGAAAAACATATCAACGCACCCGGGATCCCCGATACAAAAGTCATATTAATAACTTAAGACTGCAAATCAAAAGAGAAATAATTACTTACAAAAGAAACAAATGGCAGAAAAAGTCAGTAAATTAAGTATCTCTGACAGTTCGGTTTGGAAGGTCACCAAAAATCTAACCAAACCATACACCCCAAACTCCCTCTTTGCACGGGGAAAATGGGCTTGTCTACTCAAACGTGGACAAAGCAAACGCTCTGGCAGACACACTAGAGAAAACTATCCAACCGAACACTTCTCCAACAAATTCAGGTCATGACAGAAACGTTAAAGGAACAGTCAAAACTTCTTTCAATACTGAACACAGCTCAAACTTCAAAAAGGGTAAGCAAAAAAACAAATTCTCACCACTATCAAGAAATTAAAACCATTCAAAGCCAGTGGCCCCGACAACATATAGAATATCCTGCTCAAACATCTTCCTAACGAAGCCTTGGTGTTTCTCACAAAAATAATTAATAATGTCCTAAAATATGGAAATTTCTCACAATGTTGGAAAACAGCAAAAGCAGTGTACTTGCCCAAACCAGGAAAAGACCCTAAGTTTCCACAAAACTTCAGGCCAATTAGTCTATTAATTACAATGGCTAAAGTCACAGCATCAGTCATTCTCAAGCAGGTTAACAGATACTTAAAGCAAACAACATACTTATCAATGAACGGACGGCTTCAGACGGAAGCACTCCACTACTCACCAACTAGTTCGGTTAGTAGAAAACATCAGATACAAGTATAATAAAAACCAATGCACCAGCTGTATCTTTCTTGACGTTGAGAAGGCATTCGACCGCGTTTGAATTACCGGCCTTCTCTACAAACTAATCGCAAACAAGTTACCTAACCACCTCATAGATTTGCTACAATGGTATCTCACAAAACGTAAATTCAATATATCAGTAGAAGGACGAAATTCAACAACTAGACACACTGAGGCAGGAGTACCGCAAAGCTCACTACTTGGTCCCACACTTTTCAGCTTATACATTAACGATATCCCCGAAATAGATAAAACAGACATAGCGCTCTTCGCTGATGACACTTGTATGTATGCAAACAGCTGGCAACCGGACCAGGAAACAACATAGTTTCAACACTATCTAGATGCACTGGAACTTTGGTTTTCTAAATGGAAAATCAAAGTCAACGTGAACAAAACGGAAGCATTTAACTTTACACGCAGAAAAAGGAAACCTACTCAGCCTGCAAAACTGTTCAATAATGATATACCCTGGAATAATCATGCGAAATACCTTGGGGTACAACTGGACTCAAAACTCACCTTTGCAAGACATAAATAAACACAACTTGGTAAAGCTACAGGAAGGCTAGAAGAACTCAAAAGCTTACTAACTAGCAATCAGCTAAACCTAAACACAAAAGCAAGACTATACAAAATGCTCATACAACCGATACTGTTATACGCAGCACCAACATGGGAATACGCTACACAAGTATATATATAATGAAACTACAAACATTCCAAAACAGAGTAATTAAATGAATCACAAAATGCCGTAGGTACACAAGACTCATTCCGCTAACAGCGCAGCCTCAACATCCAACCAATGCGTCAGAGTATCACAGATATAACTCAGAAATTCTACATCACGAAAGATCATTCACAAAGATCAACCTGATCTCTCAACTAGGAACATACAACACATGCTATCATATGAAACACAAAAGACCACTCAACATAATAACCCCTAACCCACCCAAATAAAATCTACGAACCCAATCACAACCACCGTCTCCATGGGTAGAAACTTGCATAATCTCTCGAACCCTTTTCATATTTTGCAAGTATGTATATATATATATATATATATATATATATATATATATATATATGTATTTTAAAAAAGATGCACCATGGAGGCAACTAATAGGTGATTACTCATTACATGTAAAATAACAACATACTTGTCAGTTATTACTAATACAGTTTTCATAGTTCTCTTTCAGGCACCCCAGCAGGACCTTCGTCTGTTTAATTAATCATTCTTAGCAGGTTTCGTTCCAGCAATACATCGGGGCTGAGCAGCTTCTCCAGGCTCGCGCACGCGCGCTATGCGCTGTATGCGCGTGTGAGTGATTCACTTGCATGTACAAACAACATCTGCTATGTTGGATGCACAACAGATAGATTCATTACAGACTTTACTTGGATTTTTTTTCACCCTTCAAGCATGCGTGGTTTACCAGATAAATGAGTAGTTAGAACCGATAATGTTTAGATAACAGAATATACAGTAATGCATATTCTGGTTTCTCACCACTTTTCAAGGAAACTCTTTTCGCGTTGTCCTGTCTTCTTGTTTCACCTTCTTTCCTCTCTTATACGCCAACCGATACGCGGTAAATGTCTTCGTTAAGATAGAAATCATAGCAATCCACACCCGCGACAGAGGCTTTAGTTGCATGCTTGCATACAGAGATTGCTAGTAGAAGTTGGAGAGCGGTTACTCCTCAGGGCGGCCCTGATTTCCCAAAATATCTGTTTCTGATCCACTGCTGCGCGACACGATACTAGATATTGTTTACGCAAAGTAAAATATTGCTGCACAAGTTGACAGTAAAGCAACTATACCAACATTTAAGAATCTGTCAATTGAAACTCGTAATAGCAAAAATACCCAAGTATTCACTGGAAACAAGCGTGGATAAATATTTATAATAAAAGCATCTAAACTCATCTTCGAACAATGTGGTATAAAATAGTTAAGCAAATGTTGGCAAGACAAGAAAGATTATACAATATAGGGTTAGACAAAGAGCCCGAAATGTACAAATTGTGATAAAATCGGAAGTATACAACGTATTTTAGGAGCATGTGTAACATTCGCATCAATTTGGCAGCAATTGTAATCATACCAAAGATCATGAAAACTGCATCCAAGAACATACAGTAAATATAAATGATATGATTTCATTTCCCGATTACTCTTTTTTTCCTGTCAACTAAACAAAGAGCAGTGTTGTGGTTGACGACAATCACAATTGATTATTTGCTAAATAAACAGGAAACAACAACGAATGAGTATTACAAAACATACTTGCAAATGAAATATAATGAAGTGTCAACATGTAAACGACACAAATTATTCGCAAATTTTATAATTAAAAGTTTTTAAGATAATTAGAATGTAATATTGTTAATAATATTTATTTATTTACATGTATAACAACATATTAGTACGATAGTACCCTTTGTATCACTTGTTAAATAGAAATAAATATTTTATTTAAAAAAGTGGATAGAGTTTCGGCTTATTGAGTAGACAATCCAGGTTCGAATCCCGGAAGGTACAATACTTTTTTTTCGTTCTTTTCTTTCAAAATACATTTCTATATGCTACTATTCATTATTAATATATGTTTTCTTGATTATTTTTTTTTAGATTAGGTTAGACCAGTAACCATAGGTTCGCTTAGGTTAGATCAGGTTCAGTTATGTCCTTTTCTACACATCCAGTTCACAAATTCCGATCGCGTGACGCTCGTTTCTGTTTTCGGTGTGAGCAGCCCCGGTTTTAGTTCACGGTAAAGGGCCTGAATTTTGGTGACGACACAACATCTTCATACCAACTGAGAAATTGCTTGAATTAAGAAATAGTGGGCTCCGGTCTAGAAACCGAGATAATAGTTGTGATAGGGAGTCGTCGAATTAGCCACATGACACCCCTCTTTGAACTAAAGGAACTAGACGAGCCAGGGTCCTGTATAAAGGTTGTGGAGTTGGAGATTTTATATTTGCGTCATCATTACGTACCGAGAGCAAACTCAGCAGTTGAGGTCCGAATGGAGCGCGTAAAAGCGAAAATTTGAGGATTTTATAGCAGGGTGTAAGTAAAGTTATGCATTTTTTTTAATGGATTCTCAACCATAAAAATGTTTAAGTTGTTGGGTTCTGAAGAATTTACGAGTAACACTCTCCATTCTGGGATTCTGGCAGAATCCCTGTACAAAATACAGTCACTACTCCATATATGATAATAGAAAAAGAGAGAAATAGACATGAAACAATAATTACTGAGGCCTCAGTGGTAGAACGTTGGCTTAGCATTCTGGAGGTCCTAAGATCGACCCCAGCGGCTGACCATTCTGACTGCGTTTTTCCAGGGTTTTTCCTCTGTCATACCAGGCAAATGTTGGCATGGTACCTTAAAATAGGCCCTGCCCGTCTACCTTCCAACATTGTTTCCCCCCACCCTATCCCGGCCTGAGCCTTAGATGCCTAAAAGCCTTAAATTAAATTTAATGAAACATTGACTCATGTGTTCCAAACGTATTTGCAGTACAGCGATGATCCCAAATAGCATGCCAGCTTGCAACAAAGCTGTCAGTCACATACTTCGAACTTGTCAAACTTGATATTATGTTGAACTTCATGAACAAGCATGAACCAAACTTGTTGAATTTAATTTTTAAGGCCTTCAGGCAACTTTGGCTCAGATCGGATGAATAACGATGGGGTGATTGGAGGAAACAGGAGAACCCCGAGAAAATCCACGCACACAGTGTTTATCCACCACAAAGCTCATATGGCGTGAGCAGGAATCGAACCGACGACGCCAAGCGCCAGAAGTAAGTGTTCTACCATTGAGCCACCGTGGCCCAACAAACTTGTTGGAACAAGATAATTGGCTTAGTTTTACAATTAACCTAATTCCAGCTTGTTGGAGCAAGCAGTTAGGAAACTTGTCAAACTAGAATTTTTTTTTTTTTGTTGTTGTTGAACTTCTGCAGTGATCTCAGGGCAATGAAGTAACATCATGTGCCATGATTGTTTCGTCGTAATCTAATCTTCGCTAACTCCTACCCTTTTCCAACAGACGTCTCTTGCGATTTGAAGAGCTAAGCACGAATAACGTTTGTAAAGCCAGGTATGATGTGTGCTTCCCTGGTTTGGTGACTACACCATCGGATTGGTGTGCCAGTGGTCCTCGAATAGATTCCCACCGAATGCATTTTTTTCTTTAACAAGTACATTAGTTTTTCTTTCATGTCATGTCAAGGTTATTTCAATCTTGATTCTTGTAAACTAGAACTAGATTCATTCAACCTTTACCTATTATGTGGGATATATTCAGAAGTATATTTGGAAACTGTCGAGTCCTGTTATGTTATGATACAACACATTCATATAGTAAGTGGCCTAAGAAATATTTGCTAGCTTTTCAATAGAAAACATGTCGCTCGGAGAACACATACCATACACAGACCACATACCTTCGATGCTCGTGGAGAAATATCGAAGAATGTTGTTAAGTAGTCTCTTAATAAATATCTTATCTAGTTGAATGGCTCTGAATCTTGGATAGATTCCTCTACTCCTAAATGTTGTGCATATTGATAAAATCACATCAATTTTTAGTGTCCCTGTTAGGTCACCGCTTTACCTATTATTTGGTGTCTCTGTGAAACTGGCACTTAGGTGAAACTGGTCAGGCCAAAACTATTCTACAATATACGTCAAATACCAACACTTTTGTAATAAGAAAACATGTGTTTCCATGAACCTGAAAATAAGCCATTAAAACACCCAAAATTCCCAGAACTTTGAAAAAATTGAATAACTTTCTTATCTATATTGAAGATATTTGTTTTGTCTGTCTATCTGTTTTCTTCGTGTAACGATAGGTGTTTAGGCATTATCGGTAAATATTATATTAAATAGTTCTAAAGCGTACTCGAGTGGAGAAATACAAGAAAAATGGTATACTGTAAAATTCCCTGTGTAAATAGAAACTAAATTTTCTGACTTTAAAACTAAATGTGTCAGATAGATGGTAAATAGATAACCAAAGTGCAAAGGTGTACGACTACGTTAGAAGTTGAGGGAAGACTGAGAATCTATGAAGAATGAAATAAAGATTATCAAATTAATATGGAATTTAAAGTTGTTAATATTTATAGTTTGTTTTGAACCATTTATTGTCATCTCCCCTCCACCCCACCCTCCCCTGTTACAGAAGACTTTAACATTTTGTAAGTGCTATTTTATACTGCCGGCCGGGTGGCCGAGCGGTCTGCGGCGGTAGGCCATCGGCTCGAAGGTCCCGGGTTCGAGTCCCGGCAGGGGCATGGGTGTGGATTTTAACACTTAACAGCTAAAGGCAAATCGTGACGGGCCGAAGTCCAAAGTTACTAGACTGGTCCATATAAAAAAAATAAAATAAAAAAGCTATTTTATAATGAAATGAGAGAAATTAAGTTGTTGCGGTATTGATATTAAACAGGAATTCGTAAAAATTTGTTTCTAAGGAGTTAATATTGCTATTTGTTGTATAAACTTTTAGATTTTAGACTTTGAATTACACGTATTATAAATCAAAATCAATTATATTTTCTTTTTCTATTTTCCCAACATATGAAAAGTGGGTATATTTCTGCACACACACACACACTAAGATTTTTCACTCAGTTTCACGAGGCGAATGCTGTTATGGTACATTAAGTATGGAAGTGGCCGACACATTCCTCAGCCTGTACCTAACCTATCCCGACCTTAGCCAAAGATGCCAAAAGGCCTTCAATAAATTGAAATTCAAATTCAGAACATGATGGGATGATCTCTGTCACATTCTCGCCCATAATACTCTGTTGTTTCCATTGAAAATTAATAGCTATGAACCTCTTTTGGCTTTTAAGTTTTCTTGACATCAACATTTCGGAAACAGTTAGTTTCGGTGAGGGAGGGTAACAGGTAATACTCGTAATGATTCACGCATTTATTTTCCTTTATCAACACATAATGTGTACGACTCACCGTGACCAATGATTTCGCCAGAACCCTTGTGTGTGGGGGGAGGTGTCACCTCCCTAATTCTCGAGTGCATGACCCCAACTTCAAGATTTGTACGGTCAGAAATCGATAGAAACCATTTCAAAACTCCATTTACATACCCTTCTCAATTTTGACTTTACACTCTCCCAAATTGAAAATCCTGGCTGTATCCCTGACAGAGACACATGAGTTGGTGAATGTCTAGTTTAATTTCGATTTTTAATTCAGCATACTTCTGGCAACATAGATTTTCATCCTGGTTCATATTTTAATAGAAATATCACTCAGAGTGGTGACAAACGCCAGTAGTACCACATATTATATGTATACAGTAGAGTCTCTTCAGTGCGACACATTATGAGACCTGGCATTGTCGGATTATAGAGGTTAGACTGGCGAAGTGTCGTGCTACAGAGACTTTATATTCTCCAAAATAATATTTTTGATACTACATAAACATATGGGATGACTACACTGTTTGCAAAGGGAGCACGCTGGCGTTGCCATAGCAACACAGAGGAGATGACGTAGGACAGAAGAAGTGTATTACGTAAGCTGAAATGTTAGATTAATATCTGATTGGTGTTTTTGATGTCACTGAATTACATACATAGAACCATGAATACTTATTTCCGGATAACGTGATAAATTTGAAAAGCACATGTCCACGAGCTGGATACAAATTGAAATTTAGTTTAAAGATTCCTCCGCTAGATGGTGTATTTTTTCCATTCCTTTTTTTTTCACCATGTTTTCTTCTGCGAACTGAAGTTTCCCTTAATTCGATACTCTGAGAGCAACCCTTTCTTTATGCTTCTACCTCTCAGAGTATGTGCAAACCGTTCTTCATCTCGAACGAACTTTACTTCCAACACACACACACGCGGAAAGTTCTTCCTTCGTACTTGACTTAATTGTTAGTACGAGCGTCCATTCCTTGGAAGCTTTCTCTACGTAATTTGGAGGGGGGAGGGGGGCTAACTTCGTTTTTAATACCATTACTGAGAAAAGGGGGTCATATCTTTAAATAGCTGAACAGGAAGTCACTGGAAACGAGCGTTCCGGTAGATTGTGAACTAGTTCTATGAATCCATGACGAAGGAACTTTGTAATCAGTTCTAACAGGAAATATTTTATAAACTTGAATTAAGTTAATTAAAAAAAGGCGTGAACCATTTTAAACAATACAAAACCGATTAGATAAATCATAACAGTAATTACATTGCAAGAAATAAATAGAAGCGGCGGTTCTATACGAGAATATGAACCCCAACCATCTAGCCGTAGGTCACTGGTACTAACATGGCCACCCGACGAAAACAGGAGAAACAGAAGTGTCCGGTGACTGAGTCCAGTCAGAGAAATGAGATAAACTAACCTTATCTTATCTTGGGGTTGATATTAGTGCGTAACAATCACAATAAAATATTTAACTTGACTTTATGTAATCCACCCTCGCTCGCTTACACTTGCTCGGCATTGCATATGTAAAAATAAAGTACATTTTTTAAAGAAAGCAAGTAAGTAAGGTGGGAGCACTGTATGTTAAAATGTAAGAAAAAAAATGTCGGAAAAGGTACAAAATAGAATATAAATATCAGCGATTTGGAAAGTGGCACATCGTCAAGAATAAGATAATGATAAACGTGTATATTAAGCACAGAATGCAGGGTTGCAAACTTTGAAAAAATATACAAGCGGAAATGTTTATTATGCTCGTAAATTATCTCAGACTTTGCAACACTGTCTTCTTTGTTTTATGCATATAATATTTCTCATCATTAGCAGATATCTAATAAACTGACATAGTGCTATTGGACAAAATAACATTTTATATTTGGTTGGTAACACTGTCCAACCAATAACATCACATTGTTAACTTCTAATATTCATCCCATTGAGACAAATCGACTTCCAACGATATACTTTTATGGAGTGTGCGTAATTTATCGAGATATATTCAATTTTTTCATTGCGAGGAGTCGATTTTGGGTTTGAAGTTGGCTTCATTTTCGACAGCTCAAGAGGTTGCTTGTTCAGGGGCTCCAACATATCATATAGATATATACAGTATGGAAATTATACAAGAGTATGTTCCAACAACGTCACATCCGGAGAAGGAAATCGTAGACCTATATGAGGAGATAGAGAAGATTTTGGATAGTAGCAAATCGCATTACAAAATTGTAATGGGAGACTTCAATGCGAAAGTAGCAACCAAGCAGAGCAGTGACACGAAAGTTGCAAACTTTGGATTTGGTAAAAGATACAAGAGAGGAGAGAAGTTAGTGGAATTCTCAGGAGCCAACAGACTGTTCATTTCCAATACATTTTTCAAGAAACCGCCCCAGAGGAAGTGGAGATGGAAAGGCCCAAATGGGACCAAAAACGAAATAGACTACGTTCTATCAAATAACAGGGCAATTCCGCAAGACGTGTCTGTTCTCAACAGTTTCAAAGTCTCGAGCGATCATAGGATGGTGAGATGTAAGCTGAAACTAAATACTAGACTTGAGAGAAAGAAGCTTATCAGAGGAAAACCGCCA
>JAGDQP010042440.1:0-16547 GCA_022664845.1 Lepisma saccharinum | reverse complement strand
CTTCTAACATCTTAAAAAAGAAAAGATAAAACTTTTTCGACGAATTACTTTCCGTCATACTGCATATAGTAATTCTATTCGCATTTGTACACAGGAAAGTAGGACTGTAACAAGGACCGAAATTTGCGGGTTGCCTATATGTCAGGCGCAAGCACCACGTAGTTGAGTTGACGTGGTACGTTAGTTGAGCCACATAGGTGAGTTGACGTGGTATGGACGTTCGTCCAAGATTTAGGTTGAATTTTTGGTGGGAAAAAGTGATGACATAATCGAAAAATGACTGCAAATTTAAGATGGCGGCCGTAATGATGAACGTAGGTGGCTTGAGGTGATCTAGGAGGTGTTTGTACAAGACTACAGGTGAATTTTGGCGAGAAAAATGACGTCATAGCAGACGTGATTCAGCGAAGATGTTGTATGGAAATTCCCATCACGTGACAGCACAGGATAGAGTTGGCAAGATGGGGAGGTTAGCTGACGCTGTTTGTACTAGATCGCGATTGAGAAAATACTGATGACGTAATCTAAAATGGCGCCTATAAATTTCCATCACACGAGTTTTGAGGTTGGAATGATGATTGTACAAGTTCGTGGGTTAATTTTGCCTGGAGAAAAGTGATGACGTAATCCACTTTGTAGCAGTATTAGAAAATTGCGGGTTACAAAACTAGATGGATTGTACAAGACCATTGACGTCATAGTGGGGTACAAGTGAATATTTGAGGTCATGTGGATATTGACAGGAGAGCAAGTTAGGAGTTGATTTAAAATATTACATTAACATTAGACATGATAAACGAACAAGAATAGCGAGAAGTGGACGATGCGAATAAATGCGGACTTTCCCTTAGACGAATAAAAATATCCAGAAGTGAAGAAACAAAGAAATGAAACCAAAAGTAGATTCATCATTATAAAAAGAAGAAGAAAGAGGATACTTTTGGTTGGAAGGTGATCATCCATTTTATTTTTATGGTAAATGCTCTGAGAAAAACATCACAAATTAAAAAAGTGTCTACTTATTTTGTTTGGCTGACGGGACCAATACTCATTTTTTAACCAGCTTGAGTCTGCTGGTGGGAATTTCAATGAGTGAATTTTTTTCGTAATTAACCACAGTGATGCCGTGGCTATTACCCAGTGAAAGGGTTACGCCCATTTGTTTTGAATATATTTAATAAGAATGTATGGGTAATATATAGGAGATGGTCAAAGAGGTTTTTGGTATACTAGTTTTATTTATTTATTTCATTAAACATTTGGACATTACGATTTTACATCGTAATCATATATAGATAGGCTTTATATAAGAACAGATAAATATATCAATCAGATTAATGATGAGAATTCAGTGCTATCACGTCACAACCAGAACATTGAAAGTGTTAATTTACACGAATGCATATTATCTTCTGTCCCCAGGCTGTTCGAGGGACTGATGACATACGTAATGAGCCCTCTTAGTTACTAATGGTTGCTGTGCGTTGGATGGTAAGATGAAATCCGGGGGAGTCTGGGGTTGCGAAAAACACTATTTGCGGTAAATCATTGTGATCGTCGGGAAGCTTAGAGATATAGATGCTGAAAATAAGGGAAAGTGGGTTGTTCATTAGAAGTGGCCGTTCATGCGTGTAGGTGACATTATGTTGAATGGTGTCTAACAGCAGTGGGTGATTATTTTCATATCGACCAGTGACGTATTTTAGGCGAAGGGTTTCTAAATGTAGCAAGATGTGTTGATGTGTGGATGTGGAGCATATAGAACAGCAGTTGGGCTTGGTAGTTTTATACGGTGTGCTATACGGAAGGCGTGGCGTTCTAGGATTTTGAGTTTATTGTAGAATGACTGAGGAGCCGATACCTAAGCAGTATGTCCAAATGTGAGTAAAGGTCTGAGGAATGCTTTGTATGTGTTTATAATGGTTGATAGTGCCATTCCTCAAGTGGTTCCTCTGGGTCTTTTTAGTAAACTTAAACGATTGTTTGCTTTGAGGGTGAGTTGTTTTAAATAAGGCTTCCATGTCAAGTGATGATCGAAGGTTATGCCTAAATATTTAACAGTACGGCTTGGACGTATGCGTGTTTGTTGTACCTGGAGTTGCAGTTTTGAAGGATTGCGTTGTACACGTGATCGCTGTTTAGGTGGCAAGAACATAATAGTTTGAGTTTTTAATGCGTTTGTGGTTAGTTTCCATTTAGATCACCAACGGATGAACGAATCTATTGCTGTTTGCATTGTGTAGTTAATTTGTTGTATTGTGCCTGCGGTGGCGAGAAAGGCTGTACCATCCGCATATTGATAAAGTTGTATATTTCGTGGTAGAGTTGGTAGATCTGAGCAATATAGTATATACAACAGTGGAGAGAGCGTTGAACCTTCAGGATCACCTGTTTGAAGAAAGACTGGAAATGAACTGGATTGGTTGATAGTTATGTAGGCAAGACGTTGGGTGAGGAAATTGTAGATGTATCGTATGTAAACTATGGGTAATTGAAAATTTTAGAATTTTCCTGATGAGGCCATGATGCCATACTTTGTCGAATGCTTTCTCAAGATCGAACAGAACAAGGCAAGAGGGTTTACAGGTGTTGAAATGGTTTGTGATGTGGTTTGAGAGGCGTAGTAATTGATCCTGGATACTGTAGCCGGGTCGGAATCCGCTTGGTGGCTTGGTAGGAGGTTTCTCTCTTGTAAATTAATATGAAGGAGTTTTACAATAATTCGCTCGAGGATCCTACTTAATGTTGGAGTTAGTTGGATAGGTCTATAGGATGTTACGGAGCCAGGTGGTTTATGAGGTTTCAGGAACGTAAGCGTTTTAGAGGTTTTCCATTCTGCTGGGATGAATCCGGTTGCTAGGATGAAATTAAAAATAGCAGCAATCAGTTGAAGAAGTCGAAGAGGTCCTTCTTTCATATGTCTGTATGTTAGGTTGTCCATTCCTGGAGCAGTATTTTTCTTCCTGGCAATGGTGGTGGCGATTTCATTGACGGTGATCGGTGCAGAGAGGTAGCTGTTCTCATTTATTTGATGGTCCGAATGAGGCTGCAAAGCTGGTGAGTTTATGTTGAGTCGGTTCGCTGGATGCGTTCGTTCGATGTGTGGATGTGTTGGACTGAATATCCCCTGTAAATAGCTGGCAAAGGCGTTTGCTTTATCGACATCAGTTTGTAGAGGTTGATCGTCTTGTAGTAATGGATAGGTAGTTTTTGTCCTTTTACCTGTGAGTATGTTGAAATTTTCAAAAATCTGGTAGGATGTGTTGTTTCTCGAAGTTCGTTGCATGTTTTTATCCATTGTCGGAACTTATAGACTACTATATTGTTATGTACTGTTCGTTGGAGCTGCCGATGAAGTTGTAACGAGTTCTGATATAGTCCCTGAAGGCCTCGTGAGCGCTTTGCCAGTGTGAGTTAGTTAGGTGGTAGCTTCAATTGATATGTTGATATCTGTGTTGTAGGTATGTGTCTTTTTGACGCTGCCTGAATGGTAGCGGTGATCGTGCTCAGTGTCTGGTATAATGTTTCCTCATTTTTTGGTTCATGTACGCTGTCGAGTGTATTGCTGATATGGTCACGGTAGTGGATGCAGTTTGCGAGATCAGATCTTGTGGTTGTTCGGAGGATGGATGGGTTTGGTTGCTGGGAAGGTTGGTAATGGAGGATTATTTTGATTGGAACATGATTGCTTCCTACAGTATCTAGAACCTCGAGTTCTCTGCGTTTGATCAAGTTAGGGGAAAGGACAACTATATCGGGATTGGTTTGGGAAATTGGTCGCGTTGGTTTTGGTGGGTTTTGTAGGATGCCGTTGGTGCTATTTGTGATAAAATTACGAAATTGATCTTTCTGTCTGTCCGATCTGCTGTGCATATTTACATCTGTCATAATGATGTACGTTTTGAAATTATTTGAGATGTGTTGAGAAAACTGCAGTGGAATTATATGACCTGGACGTACGTATATGATTACTAAGGTTACATAAAAGTTTTTAAAATAAAGGGTGGATATGATGTATTCGGGCACATTAGGTTCTGTAATACGATGTGGGATGGTGGGTTTGAATCCTATCGCCACGCCTCCGTTTGCTCTTAGTGCCGGGATGGTGCTTGCTTGCGTTATGTATGAACTGGTAGTCAGATATTTTACATTTTGATTGTGCTGTAAGATGAGTCTCGTTTATCAAGATTGCATAAACAATATCGGCGTAAGATGGTTGTTCGTGAACTCTAAGTGGTACTACTAAGTCAGGTTTGCTAGGTTCTGGTTCAGGTCTAGCTTTGCATTTGTAACTGTAAGTAAGGTGTGGCTATTTGGCAAGTTGAACATTTAGGTGGAAATTGCATGTTGGCGCATTTTTTAGTGGAATAAGGACCCGTGCAGTAACCACATTTATGTTGATTCGAACAGTTGTTGGTTGTGTGAACTGTAAGTTTGGCATTTTTCACAACGTATTGGGATAGGTGCTTGTGTGCGAGATGGCTCTACGCGATGTCTTTTCCGGTAAATATATGCGCCAAGAGTGAGTAGGTCATTTACGGTTTCCTGAGATTGCGTTAGTATGCGGAAGAGATATGTAGGATCGGATTGGCATTTAATACGCATTACTTTGGTGAATTCATATTCCTCTTGCTTGAGTTCTTCGCCTACTTCTTCTGGGTCTACTCCACAAATGACAACTGATAATAGTAGTGGTTTCCGCGGTGGTGGTGATTGTTTGATGCGCTGATTGTTTAGGTTAATCATAGCTGCAGATTTGCCAAAGATTTCCAGACTATGTTTGTTTCTGATCGATGTTGCTAAGTTTGGATCCGGTGATTTAATGATCACACCGTTTCTAGTAGGGATGATTTGATTCATGCTTTCCCGCGGTGCATATTTACAGAATTTCAGAAGAATTTGTTTTGGATTTTGAAATTTGCTATCGTAATTGCGGAGTAGGAATGAGTAAGTTGAGTCTTTGGTTGTAAGTGCTGATTGGTTTTAGGTGATCATGACTTCTGAATCGCTTTCACTTTCACTGTCGTGTTGAACATACCGTTTTTTGTTTGGTGGTAAGTTTTGTTGAGCATTATCGGTTGTACGAACAAGGGTACTAGACCGAGAGGGATGTTTAGTTTCGTTTCCCTTTCGCGTATGCCTTGAACGTTCTATTGTTCGATATGAACCGGGTATTAGAACCGTTTGCGAGAGTCCGGGATTCTTTCCGTCTGACATATTATTAGTCAGTCCTGGGGCCGAACCCCGTAAAGTAGTGGAGAAAAAGGATGAGAACAAGAATCAAAATGGCTGATGATCAGTCTTTGTGCAATGACCGCTGTCTTCATCTAACTCACTTCACCCTCCGACAATGAAAATTGCCGTATTTTTGACTGGTGGCACTTTCAGTAGCTGGAAAACATTAGTAAGTTCGTTGACCGTATTTTTGACTGGTGGCACTCCCAGTAGCTTGAAGATGTTAGTAAATAAAGTTCGTTGATCGTATTTTATACTGGTGGCACTCTCAGCGTAGAAATATATAAGCTGTCTCATTTATTCTGGAGTGAGACCCAGAGCCTTGTATAAGACTTTAGACGTTCAAGATGTATCTAACTATACCTTCCGACACTGAAGAATGCCGTCAATCCTATTGTGGCCTTATATATGCTTCTCTCACCTGTACGTCTGCTATACAGGGTCCTCGCCAGCATATTAACGAAGCACAGCTAGGCTAGGTTAAGTTCAAAAAAAGGTCAGAACCCTCCGACATTGTAGAATGTCGTCAATCCCGAAGTGATTGTACACGTACCGGTCTCTCTTATGCGTATTGAACACAAGGTCATCGGAGGCACGCTAACTAGTGACAGTTGGGCTAGGTTTTAAGTGTGAATAAGTTAATTTTCACCTTCTCTTATAGAATATTAAAGTATACGAAATACATAGTGTAGTTGCTATTTGTTATTGAAAATCATTTAAACATGTCTCTAGTTAATTTATGTTTAATACAGGTATAATATGTTTTAAATAACATTTAAACGTACAAAAATAATAATTATAACAAGCCTCTAATCTTTTAAATTGCTTATTTATGTATGAGGCAAACTTGCGCGTCATCTAGTGAGATTTTTCATTTTATCAGATATTTTCGCAGGGCTTGGCAGACATATTGCAACTCACTTGGAAGAACTTCCGCTAGGAATCAGATTTTTTGCAGGGCTTGGCAGCCATATTGGAACTCACTTGGAAATAATTCCGGTAGGAATAGCCAACTCTCGCTTATCTTGAGACATAAGAGCGAGAGTGCTTAACCTGGCAGCTGCAGTTTGGTCTTGTGATGAAGACGTCGAACACCTAATAGAAACCCCCTCCGGGTTTTAACCCTGGCACATAGGTTCTGTGCTGTACTGGAGGTGTTTACAAGCGGGCTCTGGAAGTTGTTAATATGACTGCGGAACCTTGCGGATAGATTTGAAAAAAATAATTTGCGATGGAAACAGGGATTTTTATCGTTCAAGGTTGCAAACGAAATGAATACATGTTTCATTGAGTGATTATTTTTCTGTGATTAGATTGTAGCCAATTGAAATACGTGTTTGGTTGTTGTTAATATGACTGCGGAACCTTATGGATAGATTTGAAAGAAAGAATTTGCGATGGAAATAGGATTTTTTATCGTTCAGGATTGGAAACAAAGTGAATTTGAGAGTACAATCGAATGGATTAACTTCGAGTGGTCGCTAAACTTGAGCTAAGCTGGCGATTAATTAAACATGAGTAATATCTAATGAGATCTTCTGAACTTTATAGAAGTTCACTACGATTCCCTTCTATAAGAATAAGGCCTGATTTTCATGAAAGCTTGCCTTACGTGGATGAATAGCCAATCGAATAGCCAACACGTGTTAATAAGCTAGTGAACAACCAATTGAACAATGATGTTCATCGCTCAGGGTTGGAAACAAAGTGAATTTCACAGTACAATCGATTCGCTTAACTTTGAGTGGCTCTCAACTTTACCTTACATACTTTGCTATCGATTTCAGTAATACGTTTCACACTTAAGGAAAGCACACGTTGTGACATGCACCAGCATTTCCATCCCTCAGGTTTGGGAAGGAAGCGAACTGGTGGTCCGCAACTTTAGTGAAAGCACTTGTGCGTATGCTCACCTTTAATGCTGGATATAGAATCTTTTTATTTAATGTTTCCCCCATTTGTGTAATAAACAAGTTAATAAATTTCCGAATGCCATTTAGCGAGCATGTTTTACGGTGTATCCACATAGTAAGATCCTTCACAGCACTTTTGCGTATGCTCCACTGTAATTTTGGGGGATGTACCCCTTTGGATTTAATGTTTCCCCCATTTATGTAGTAAAGAAGTTAATAAATTTCCCACTCCCATTTAGCGAGCACATTTTAAGCTGTAAGTTTTTTTAGAGTAGGGTCAGCACTTTCGCATATGCTTACCCTCTAAATATAAATTACTTGTGTTACAATTGTACGAAAGTTAAACCCACTTCATTTCGTAAGTTTTTTAGAGTAGGATCAGCACTTTCGCATATGCCCTCCTCTAATCAGGGGATGACCTCCCCTTTTTAGCTATTGATTTGACGTATTATGAAAGTGTTTTGTAATGACTTCAGTTAACAATAAAACTTCTTGAAGGAAAACACATGGTTTTAGCTTTCATAAAACATAAATGCATTACCTTCTTATTCATTGAATTTCTAAATTGGAACTAGGGACGAACGAATAGTCTTTTAGTTAACAATTGAATGTTTTTTAACTATGGTTTTTAACTTAAAAGTTTTTATGCAATGTTTCTGATATGTTACATTAGTTGAGAAAGTAGTTGTATCTTTAACAGAAACAGTGATCACAAACACTCATTAGCGTTATAGTTTAGAATTGAGCTTTTTTTTACACTGCTCAAATTAAATGAGTATTTTTTAGTCTGAACCTTAAGTCCTTAAATACTATAAATAAAATTTTGTTAGAAAGACTACTGCTAGTGAGAAACATTTGTACTAACGGCTTCAGCATAAAAGTCTAGCAGAATCATTGGTCAAAAATTGGAGAGGATTGGGAAGAGCGAGATGATTGCAAAGTCGGAGAAAAGACCAGCACAATTGTTGCAAGAATAATTAAAATTTTAACGAGGAAGACTAAGGTGGGAGGGAAAGAGAATGGACTGATCATTTTAAAATTTGAAAACAGTGTTCTCAACATTTAGACGGGAAAAATAAAAAGACAGCGTTGGGAAGACGACTGGCACAAGAGTAATGTTGAAGGGAAGGAGAGCGTTGGGGAGTCTGACACAATTCCTGTAAGGATAAAGAAATCTTGAGGAGGAGTAAGATGGTGAAGGAAAGAGACCGTTGGGAAGACGACTGAGACAAGTGTAATGCTGATGGGAAAAATAATCTCACGTTTAAAGTATTAGAATGACTATAAAAGTTTTATATATTTTTCATTTTGAAAAGGATTTTCTGTGTTAAGTACAAGCAGGTGATCTTCAATATACAATAACTTTTTATTTCTTCTGTTACCTCGTTTTCAACTTTGTAGTTTCACACGTTCAAAGTATTAGAATGAGTATAAAAGTTTTATATATATATCATTTTTAAAAAGATTTTCTATCTTAAATATAAGTACGTGATGTTCAATATTTAACAACTTTTTATTTCTTGCGTTACCTCGTTTTCAACTTTGTTGTTTCTCACGTTTAAAGTGTTAGAATAACTATAAAAATTTTATATATTTTTCATTTCGAAAAAGATTTCCAACGTTGAATACAACCATGTGGTGTTCAATACTAAGTAACATTTTATTTCGTTCGCTACCTTGTTTTGAACTTTCTAGTTTGTTAAGATTGTATTAGAATGACCAAAAAATTTTAGATACGTGACTAACAGTTTTGAATAATTTACAACTACACATATTTTATCTAAAAAAAACCTCGAGTATGTCAAGTGATTGTAAATGAGATAGGTAAAATTAAATTAGGTATTTTCTTATTATACGCAATCTACATAACGTTTAAAACAAAGTCCACGTACTTGGTTCCAACGCGTAAGAAGCAGAATACTTTCTAGTGTGTCTCGCTCTTTCTCTTACATTAGAATTCTAAAACTCCAAACTTTGTTATATTTGTACCCAAATTGAACTTAAAGGAGACGCAGAAGTGTGAAGACATTGTATACCTGTCTTCGCAATTGCTTCAACCATGGACTTTATCTCATATTCTGCATTGTTCGAATCTGAAATCCACATTCAAAACGTTTTTTTCTCTGCATATCCATCCTTGCATGTACTTTTTCATTCGAGGTATTTCACTACATTTATATCAAAATATTTCACACTGAAAATGTTTCTGCAGTTGACAGAGTCCTTCGTGTTCTCTTAAGTGAAATTAAAAAAAAAGTATTTCATATAATTTGTATGCTTCTTGACTTACATATATATTGACAATTACATGACACATTTTGAAGAAAAATATTGTCCTGACATGTCACCAATCGAGAGCAATTTTTACAAAACTTGTAAGGTATAGTATATTGGGTACTTAAAAACGTTATCGATATTATAATTATTTCTTTGGCCTCCGCTAGCTGAGCTTGAGCTTTTTACTATAATGATCAGGGTTATAGGTCCTTTTCAAAAAGTAGTAGAAGAGAGTTGAAGTGCCTGCTTTAAGAATCTGGGCTTAATGCACATCAGGTGAGGCTACACCCAACTTATAAAACAAACTTGGCCTAGGGTAGCGAAAGCCACGCTAGCAAATCTGTTCAGACTGCTAATAAAAAAACTTGGTACTATTGCGCAACGCAATTTATTTTATTTGAACAGTTTAAAATAGTATGTTCATATGTATATGTTTAACCACAAACAATCTTTCACATGTACTTTGAAAGTTGACATCTTAATGATTCAGTTATTATCAAACAAGTCATGGATCATTTTTGGCCATAAACAATTTGGTTCGAGCTTAGCTAAACATATATATTATATAATTCTTATTTTACATTCTTCTCCATTCATGAAATTACATTATAATCTAATTTTCTCGGTGTACCGAGAACACCAATTTTGATTGACCTCTGTCGAGCATCATCAGACATAACTTTCGGTCCAGTCAAACAAAAGACTATAGCAAAAAGAGGAAAACTGAATTTTGAGCATCAGCATAATAAATACAATTTAGTTCATTTCAACATCGGACGTTTCGTTGGATTGTCTCCTCACACGGGTTTTGTATTGATTAACGTATTTTTTGGTTATATTCATTACATATTACAGTTAACAATATGAATATATCAATTACTTGTGTTTTTGCTTGGAGCCCGCATAGTGCCCTTAGTTGTATTTCACAATTTCAGCTCTCTCGCAAAAGTACATAAAATCATAACACATTTTAGTTCGCATTTGCTTTTATGTATTTCAGTTCCCATTATAGAATCTGCATATAAAAGCTAAAACCAAGATATTATTAAATTCCTTCGTTTTGGGATGCTGTTTCGATACTCCTCCGTGTTCATAACCTTAAATCTAACGTAGCCTAGCGTTTAACATACTAAACCGTTGTTTAATTCGGTTTTACTTCAGATAGATTACAAGAATGCGTTTTGTGTACGCTCCCGTGCCTAAGTTCATATTGTTCATTGTACCGAACAGTACAAGGCAAATATTGAACGTGAGGTTACAATATCATATGCTCTCAACGATGAAAGAAAAAAAAAGAAAAAAGAACTAGAGATCATCATTATGGTTTCCTCTTTTTTTAAAAACATTTTATATATTTTACATTTTTTATTATTTTTTATTTTCTAAAAAAGAAAACTAAAATTCATAAAAGAATACTATTATACATATCTATATGTCAATCATTCTATTGCTGAGTATTCACATTTTTTAAAGATCATTTTCTGTTCATAACATCTCTATCTTCCATTGAGCCAGGTCTTCTTAATTTTCATCAATAACTTTCAAAGCGTTTCCTATTCTTCCTTAATTTATACTTCCGAATAATCGTTTCAATTATAAGTTTCCTCATCCAGTTTCCTTCTTCTCACTGTCGTATCTTTGCCAGGATAATCTTTTCCCATTTATGACATGCATTTTGTCTTATTCTTTTTCTTGACTGTGCCCATCTTCGATACATTATCTTCAGCTTCCTGCCTGGTCTCAGCTTTTGTTTACTCTCCATAGGTTCATAAAATATAGATTCATGTCTATACATTGGTTTGGTAATTTTCTTCATATCTTCCAGCCCAACTGCAGATTTGCTTGAAATATAATCTGGTACCAGTTCCAAATATTTTGTTACAGCCTCTTTTATTGGACTTGTACATTGGTACTCCTATTGCCTCTTTTCTCCGTGAGATTCTTGCATGTTAACACATAGATGTAATGGATCACTCGATTGAGAGTTTGGAACATTGTTTTTACACTATTTCCTACTTTTGGTGAAATGTCTGTCTTTTCTCCTGCTTCCTCTCTTACATTTTCGTTTTTTCTTATTCATAGCTTTCTTAGGCTCTTACTCTTGATCTTGTTTCCCAGGTTTTGGTTTTCTCTTCCATCTTCTTTTGTTCCTACAGCCATTGTTTCTTTTCTTCTTTTTCTGGTTTACTTTTCCGTTTGTATTTTAGTCGACTTTGTGTTTGGTATTCCTTGATTATCGTTCACCATTCTCTCTTCGATTGACGTAATTTTGCATTCTATCTCTGCAGATACGACCTTTCTTTCAATTTTCATAATTTACATATTACCAACTGTCTCTAGACCTAGAGGATCTTGTTTCTGTATACTTGACCCACTATTGGCCTGACGATCATCTAGACTTTCCTCCATTTCTTCAGTATTCACCCTTAATATTTCGTAATCAACTCTTTGTTGCTTTTGGCTAGCAATTTGTAGGAACCGACGTGTTACTGCTCCTTGCATCTCTAACTTCAATTTCTTTTCGAAAGCTATTTGCTTTTCTTCCCTTTCTCTTCTTCTTCTTCTTTGTCTCTCTTTCTGTAAAGCGGTGTTTCATCTTCTGCTTCTGTTATAGTTGATCTAACTTCTAATTGCATTATACTGGCCGTATTCTCATTCATATTCATAGCGCAACACTGCACTCTTGTTGATTCTCCTTCATGCAGTCTGTTTGTTCATTTGACTCCTCTCTGGAATCCCTGATATCGTTTCTCAACTGTTTTACCTCCTTTTTAAGCTCAGCTTCCTTGTGACGTCGTCTTTCTTCCTTTTGTAGTCGTTCTTCTTCTTTTTGTTGTTTCGTATCCTGTATAAACTGTTCCATTATTTGCATTAATCTGTTAATCTGTTCGCTGCAATTAGTGTCACTCTCATCTTCCTCGTTTGAAGCCCTAACACTTGGAGACGCCATATTAAGTAAGGTATAGTATATTGGGCACTTAAAAACGTTATCGATATTATAATTATTTCTTTGCCCTCGGCTAGCTGAGCTTGAGCTCTGTACTATGATGATCAGGGTTATAGGTCCTTTTCAAAACCTAGTGAGGTTACCATATCAAACTATAATTTTTTCGGCGATTCCAAAGTTTAAAAATTTATGAAGTTATATAGTTTCCTCCTTTTATAACGTGAGAGTATATTTTTGTAACGCAATAGGAAGTATACTAATTTTAATTAGGAAATATTTTTTAAATACATATGATAATACTTTTGGGTTTTAACATATTAAAATTTGGCTAGTGCTCAAAGCATTTTATCTTTCTATTCAGTACAGAAAATCCTAACTTTGTAAGGAGCTAACGAAAGAAATAAAAAAGTTATTGAGTATTGTACAATTTCATTCTTTAACATATAACAAAATATTAGTAAAAATTCCATCTTTCATAATCTCTTCACCTACTTACATAACTTGACATTTTTTAAATTAGTTGCTACATATTTTGTTTCACATACTTACAATGACGTATTTTACACATTGAATTGAATTGAATAGTATATTAAGAACTAATTACAATTATTTTTGACAATTAATAAATATCATAAATAGCCTATTTCCTCTTGCTTTAACATGTTCGTGTACTCGAATGACAGTAAAAAACACTGCACTGCCATCTGCTATTCACTTTTTTCAAACTTCAAGAAGGATAGAGAAATATTGCTTGTACCTTTAAAAATTAAATATTGTGTACTTAATTCTTTAATGTTCTGAAAGTACATACTGTACAAAAACGAGGTAACGGAACAAATAAAAAAGTTATTGTGAACTGAACAAGACTTATTTCTATTCCGTGCAGAAACCATTGTGTATCTAATACTTCGGAGAAATAGAAAGTAAGAATTTATTGAGAATTGAATTTTTTATCAACGCACACTCTTTTAACAATTAAAATATATAAAACCTTTAAAGCGTTGCTAATATTTTAAACTCCCGAAAATTCAAAATGTACAAAAAAAACGAGGTAACAGAAAAAAATTTAAAAGATATTCTGTTTTGTAGCAGGCATGTTTCTATTCAAGCTAGAAACTCTTTTGAAAATCAAAACATTAAAGAATGTGACATATGAAAATTTGTTAACTATATCAGTGTTGAGTATCCGTGGTTAGTGTTTCTTCTAACTTTCTAAGTTTTCTATGAAAATTTAAAATATATAAAATCTTGATATTGCTTTAAAGTTCTGAAACTACAAAGTGTACAAAAAGAACGAGGCAATGGAAGAAATAAAAGCCTATTCTATATTGAAGAATTCATATTTTCTATTCGACGTGGAAACTGTTTCAAAAATCAAAACATCAAAGAATGAGACATATTTAAAAATGTTTTATACAAATTTTCTAACTATATCAGTATTAGGTATCCGTGGTCACTTAACATATAACGGGTTTGAAGGCAAGAAAAAAAAGGCCTTATTCTCTATCATAACTAATAGCAAGAGTACAAATTTTGGCAAATAACTAGCTACCATCAAAAATATATTAAGTCCAGAAAGCAAATAGTACAAAATTGCTCCACAGGTAGAACTCCGTTTTGCGTTGCAAAAGTAAAGAAGACGCAAGGATTGTCTTTTAGATTTTTGAATACAAATTAAGAAAGAAATGGCATGGAACTACATAAAACTGTTCTGAAAGTATCTGAAACCACAGGATGTAAAGTGAAATCATCATTATACCTACAGATGCAGCGGCCGATGAAAGTTAAGGAGGCAATTGAATGATACCAGAGGCTTGGTGCTCAAGTCATCAGAACAACATAACTACCAAGGTATTTGTTGAAGCTCGTCGTTAGCTTTAATACCTATTTTGGGACACTTGCGCTTGGCAGGCTGTAATTCCCAGATTGCTTCTAGCTCCGTGGTTTGCCATTCGAGACCTGAATTGATGCTTGTGTGTTGACTGTAGCCCCCTCAGCGTCAGTAAATCGTTGGAGTGTTTGGGCATGTCAACAGCAGGGTTCTCATCGTATGAGAGAGGTATTACGTCCGAACCGCGTAAGCGGGAGAGTGGCGTCAGCATATGTTTGGAGGCCCATTAAGCAGGGATTTCGATTGTCAGTGTTTTACGTTCTCATATCCATTACATTAGGATAGGTGACATATGTATAAGAACCATCCGATAGACCGGGATAGGATACATATGCAAGAAATGTATTTATGATAAAATAAAAACGTTCAGTTTGCTTTTATTAAAGAAGTAATTTACAAAGAGAAGAAGTGCAAAATTAGTAAGCTAAAGTTCATCGCAGCAGTTAAGCATTTAGAAGTTGTAGTAGGAACTGACTTCAGATTGAACAGTAAGAGTGTATGCCATTACTATCAAAAGTATTAAGGAGAGTATTATTTGTACAGTATTAAGTAATTAAACTACGTGTCGTGAGCAGTGAATCCAGACTGATCTAGAATGAAAGGACAGAAATTTGTACGATAGAGACATCCGCAGGAAGACATCTAATACAGTGCGAACTTAATGAATAAGTACCGTTCAAGTGAAAAGCCATTATAAGATACAGTTACGAGAAAAACCTTATTACGTTTCATACAGATAGAACTTTCTCTGAAATTGACTATTCCATACAGAATACGTTAGTTCTTCAAAAATCAGTATTCTCTATATAGTTATATCTATTACGATCGTAACATCCATTTCATCTTCATATAAGATTTCTATTTATCTTTTAAGCTTCAATTATATCTATTTCAATATTTTAATTATCTAAAACACACTTTATGAGAACATATGCTAGCAAGTATTTGTCGTAAAAGGAACGGTGTGATATACATGAGAATTCATACAAGTGACAAACATATATCGCTTTATTAGTGAACTAAGTGCGTTGTTTTGAATTAAGAAGAGGTGTTCAATAAATATATTGCAAAGACTATTAAAGACTGAGTGCAAAAAGAAGTAATGTATTGATAGTATACATATCCAACAAAATACATACAAGCATTCGGAAAGATATGTATCTTCAGTGTGTATAAATCTAGAGAATAAAGAAGCTCAAGATATTATTTCGTAATCAACGCCAAAATTATAAATATTTGTTTCATTTCTCAAGAAAGCATTCCATACAACCTAGTCAAATCTCACTTAAGCAAAGATAGAGTGTTCCTTAATCGAATAGTTTACTGCAAAGGTATCTTAGCATCGCGCAGAGTTTCCGTACCAAACAATTATTCATATTCAACAATTCTACTCGCTTTCGAAACAAACCCAACCGCCACAAATGGCGCCCGAACAGGGACGAAAGCTCCAGTAAATTCGTTGAAACACCAAAGCAAGTTGCATCAGTGATTAAGATACTATTGACTTTAGTGTAACAGGAGCATTACAGGATGAGTTCTGTAAGTGTGGAAAGTGAGATTATAAAAATAATTATGGAATGTTGTAACAAAGTATTACTAGATGAGAAACTGGTGCAGTGTGATAATTGTCACTCGCAATTTCACGTGTCTTGCCTCGCTAATGATCCAGGACTTGAATTAATACCAGATGAGGGTGAAGACGTTTATAGGTTAAAGAAGTGTCAGGGATGTGAGAAGAGAGGAGCTACAGAGATGAAGTCGGTGAAGGATCCGGACAACAATGTGTTATTGCAGTTATTGCAAAAGTTTGAAGAAATGCGACAAGAAATGGGAGAAAAAATTAAAGAAGGAAGTAAGGAAGTGCGACAAGAAATGGGAGAAAAGATCGATGAAGGAAATACGAAAATGGAGGAAAAGATCGATCAAACAAGTAAGGAAATGCGACAAGAAATAAAGGAAGAAATTCATCTAGTACGTAAAGAGACTTCAGCACAAGTGGAAAGACTAGAAGCACGGATGGATAAAATTGAAGAAGTATGCAAGGAGAACCGTACCAGCATTGAAAGGAAGATTACCCAAGGTCTTAGTGACATCAAAGAAGAAACTTTGAAAGCTGCTACAGACCTGATCCAGACTAACATCGAGGAAGTAACTGAAAATATAGGGAAGAACTTAATGAAATTCAGAATCACTGTCGATCAAAAAGTAGAAGAAGTCGTAAAGGAAAGAGAAGTTAGAATTAACCAATTACAGGTGTCCATCGCAGCAAATACTGAAAAAATTC
>JAGDQP010042439.1:0-16548 GCA_022664845.1 Lepisma saccharinum | reverse complement strand
ATAGTGATAGATCAGTGCCTTCGAATCGCTCTGAGTCATAGTAGATTTGTATCCTCCTCAAACCAGCCAGCCTGACTGATGTTTATCCATAGAATTGAATTTATTTATGGCCTTTAGGCATCTGAGGCTCAGGCTGGGATACTGTGGGGGAGAGGATGTTGGAAGGTAGCCGGCCAGGCCCTAGATGGTAGGTACCATCCCGGCATTTGCCTAATGTGACTGAGGAAAAACCTCAGTCATCATGGGAAACCTCTGGGATCGTTCCCAAGACCTTCTGATTGCCAAGACAACACTCTACCAACTAATCTACGACCACTCGGTGATGTTTTTCCATATGTTGCCCTCAGTTCCACAGGAAAATGCTAGAATTATACAATTCTCAAGCTTGAGATAGTTTTAGGCCTTATAGTCCTGAAATCAGGTCACTTTCGCTAACCCGGTGACCCAGCCTGACCCGGCCGAAATCTGACCCGGTCTGGAAATTATAATGAACTGGGAATTTTCAGCGTCGTATTTATCGTGCTTTGGTTCCGGTTACCCCTGGAAAAAACATTGTTCAAACACATGGAAGTAATTGAAAACTCTGCTTTGCCCTCCAGGTTACCAGGTCGAAATCGGGTCACCGGGTCCTATGCATGTACCCTGTGACCCGGTCCAAAAGTTGACACACTGATCCGTTTCAGCTCTAGTCAGAACTATTTCGAATGAAACACGGCACCTTTCATTAAAATTTGAAAATCAGTCAACTTAAGCGAAATGAAACCTTTATCTTTTCGGTGTTGACATTGCTAGTATCTTTAGATATAATGACTAAACAACGAAGCATCGTGCTTGTGTAAGTTAGTTGGAGATTTGAGGAAGCTGCTACTTCATATTGCCCCACCTATTGTTTTCAGTGTCCAGGTTCAGAATCCGTCAGTGTTTGCCAGAACAAGCACACCTGGTTCTCTTTCGTGATGCCAACTTTGAAATGTGTTCAAGTGTAAAAACAGTTTTTGCGGTCGATGATGACCTCTTCCAATAAAGGCTTTGGAGCGGAGTACTACGTCAGAATGCGAACCTCGTGCTTTCGAAATATTTTTCGTGCAATGAGCCAACAAACGTCTCTCACTTTGATGTTTGTTTAACTTTGTCGTGTGTTATGTAGGACTTGAAATCTTAAAAAGAATAATTAGGTATAAAGCCTCGGCATGTGGCGTTTTGCAGATGTGTCATCTTTTAAATTAGGCTTACTGATGATAGCTTAAAGTGATCCCGCGAGATGCTCATGTATTGTAAGTAATTATGGAGTTGCAATTTCAATGTCTGTTGAGGACAGGAGGTTTGGAATTTTTGGAACATGAACGTAGTGGGGAAAATATTCATTTATTGAGTGCTTAATAGACCAGCACTTCGTTAGAAGTCTATTTTTGGCCAGAAACTACAACGAAATTCAGGTTCAGTGTTTAGACCTGTAACAGTGATGAAGAACCAAGTCAAAGATTAACTGTCGATCGAGTCGGTGTGTTGTGGAGTATGGATGTTTGGTAGTGCGAAGTCAATTTCGGAATTCCGATTCCGGATTTCCATTCCGGAATTCCGAACATCCCTAGTGTGGAGGCTAGGACTACGTTGTCTATAGTTTCTCCCGCAAATAAATAAAAGTTACTGACATGAAGTCTGAGGCCTGAAGATGCTGTAAAGGCTGTAAAATATCAAGGTTCTATATTTGCACGAATAGCAAGTCAGACGAGCCTGTGGATACTTCATACGATACAATCTTCATTCTCGAGAGGTTATATGATTGTTCTTTTGGTTTCTTTGTAGCTAAAAACTAAGAGCGCGGTGTATTTTGGGCGTTTAAGAAGACGAAAAACAGTTGCACCTTAAAAGAAATTTCTTGACAGTAAATCTGTGGCTAGATTTCATAAGAAAATATTTAGATTTTTTTGACAAATTGAGTTTGGTGTGCGTGTGAATTTGTTTCACCGTAAAGCGCGTCCAACATACCTGTACCCCAGAAATATATTTATTAGCACTGGTTTCAAGGAAACAACTAATGGATTCTGAACGTTAATCAATATTGTATAATTAATGGTTATATACTAATTTCGTATGTGTGTTTTGTAAATTTGAATTTGATTTTTTTTTTCTGATCTTCCTTATGTAAAATTTAGACATGTCTACATATAACACCTAACCACAGAAATTACGTCTGCCAACTGTACAATGCTGCGCAGAGAGCTTGGCAAGCTGATTGATTATACAAAGAAGCCCCAAGATAGCAGTTTACCATGCCATGCATTAAGCTTCAATTGTAGATTTCAAAAGATCGATGATTATTGCAGTGTTTGCTAAATAAATGCATTTTTTTTATGGTTTGATAAGTAAACGAAACTGTACTGAAGAAGAGAGTTGATAGATAAAATGAATTTGTTTAGTGATTTGACGTCTCAATGGGTGATAACCAAGTCTTGTTGGGATAATCTTGCACTATCAGTGGGGAGACAGTGGGGGTATTCAGTGTGAAGATTTTTACTTATCACAATTTGAGAACAAATATGTAACACTTGGGACCCTGGTAACAGTACAAGTGGTTGATTTTTTTTTATTTTCTTTTTTTTTAACTTTTGATTATACTGTGCCCACCTATTGTAAAAATCACGTGATTCTGAAGCACTAACAAGAGCAATATTGGAATTATCAAAAGCAACTGGATAGTATATTGTTTAGTAAAAACAATGTGTACACTGTAAAAATAGGAGACACAACGTTCATCCAGAAAATGGAGGCAGCTGAGCTGCCTCCACTTTTTGGATTAACCTACTTTCGGCCAGTTTTCGGTTGAACGTTTTACTTTCTGTAAAATTTCGAAATGCGTGTATACATTACATATATATGAGTATTCCAACGTATTTCATTCAATCCGAGCATTTTTTTAAAGTAGAAAAGAATAAAAGGAAATATTCATTTAAAATTAAAATAAAAAAAAAAATAGTTGAAGTGGTTGGGTTTCGATCCAGGGTCCACAAGCACACTAGTCAGACGCTCTAACCACTTCGCTGCGAAGACAGTTGGTGACTCTGCCTTTCCGAGCGAGCTATGCTTTTACTGTGAAGGAGGTTAATTATTAACACGTTTTTGATTTTACTACGAGGAATGTCTCGTGAAAAAAGGAAGAGATACGTTTGCTGCAGTGTAAAGATTTATACCCAACTTAATTTCTCGGTCCAGCAGTAAACTGTTTGCTGTTCACAGTGTAAAGGCAATGTAAACACTCAAAATGGCGGGACGTTCAGTGACAAGCAAGTAACGTTACTCCTGTTACTGGATTATAGAATATCTAACTAAGGTTTAAACTTCATCCACAAAAGTACGTAACCTCAAAATTGCCTGTTTAGCTTACACTTCGATTAGAAAATGACCGAGTTTTAAGCGTAAAATAAGTTGAACGTTCACGGACAAATCACTTTGGCCAGTTTCAACTCATTTTCAGTTAACGTTAAGCTATTACAAAGAAAGTGCTTAACTTTAAAATGGAGTTAATTTTACCAATCTTTCTACTAAAAGGCTTACACTATATCCACGTTTAAGAGTAAATACAACAAAACGCTAATTTTCGACTTTTATTTCTCCATAAAGCGGAGTAACTTTAATCCATTTCGTGTTTCCTCTTTTTACAGTGTATGAAAGGATGCAGTAGACACCAGAATTGTTGAAAGTATGAAAGGATGCAGTAGGCATATAATTTGAAGACATGAAAGGATACAGTAGGAAGTGTAATTTAAAGGCATGAAAGGATGCGGTAGACAGTATAAAACTTGACGGTATTGAAAGCATGTAGCAGACAGTATAATTGAAGGTGTGAAAGGATGCAGTAGACAGTATGAAGAGAAGATATATCGTCATTAGGGGGCATGCACGTTCAAGTCCTACTGTCGGCTATCCAGATGTTTTTCTCCAGTGACCCCAAGCAAAAACCGAAATGTTATCTGAACAGAAGGCCTGGTCGCCACCTTCCCTTTCCTAATTCCAACAGTCAGTGTTGTACAGTATTGACAAGGTAGTCTGAAAGGGAGGCAATTAAATAAAGTTTTGAAAAGGGAAAGAGAAAAGGAAAAACTCCTACAATGCATTCACAATGTGGCAGAGAAAGATTTGCACGCTCAGATCAGAAAAAGGAAACAGGAAAGCTAGCACGAATGGAGAGAAACAAGCTATGAAGGATCTACTCACTGTTATAAGCAGTACACCTATAAATAATAATAACAGTAACTGTGGTGGTGGTGTGAAAACTGGTGGCTGTTTCTTATTGGGGTAAGATACAAGACAACTGCTTTAGGTATGGTCATCGGTTGTCGTGGCGGGTTTTTGAATGTTTTAAGTTCCGGGCGGTGGGTCCTTGTCTTATATTTGTGTTGAGTCCATGACGGAATGCTGAGCGTAATTGCGATGACAGAAAAGCAACTGTCTCTTCTCTGGTGGAAGGTTACTTATGGTGGTGGTCGTGGAATTTTGTGAACTTGACGTGTAGCTATGGCCGTTCCAATGGGTTTTAGAATATTTTAATAATTTCGTCAACTTTGACTATAGTTACTTCCTTCTAAATCCTGTGTCAAATGAAAATAAATAATTGAATCAGTCATTTTGAAAAGGGGTCATCTGTAATTTTTTTTTTGGCGAAATTGATTTTTCGATGGATTCCAATTTCTTGCTTATCCGCACATGTATTAAGCATGAAAATTGGTCTCATCCACTAAAGCACTGCTGCTGGTCGGGTGGCCGAGCGGTCTGCGGCGGTAGGCCATCGGCTCGAAGGTTCGAGTCCTGGCATGGGTGTGGATTTTAACAGCTAAAGGCGAATCGTGACGGACCGAGGTCCAAAGTTACTAGACTGGCCCATATAAAAATAAAGTTTACCAAAGTTTTACTAAAGCACTGCTAGGCAGGGTCAGATTCAAGCGTTCATTTTGAAAATGGGATGTCCCATTTTCGATATGAACAACATTAAGTCTACGCAGTTGACCAATCTTGCCCGGCTTTGCACTCTTCCTCCACGTTTCCATTTTGGCTGATGTAATAAGCTTATCAGTTAAGAAAAGAACTGTCGGTCTTATATTGTTAGTACGTGAGAATTTGACTTCAATATTTAAGGCCTTTAGGCAATTTTGGCTCAGGTCGGATGGATGAACTGGGATGATTGGTGGAAATAAAGTGAGGAAAACTGGAGAACCCCAAGAAAACCCACGCACGCGGTGTTTGTCCACCCAAAGCCCACGTGACACGAGCTGGAATCGAACCTAGGACCTCAAACACCAGAGGTGAGCGCTCTACCACTGAGCCATCGCTGCACATGTAGATTTTATTTTCAATATATCACATTTCATATAGTCTATTTTAAAATTTTGTGTCACAAGTAGATTTGATGTTCATATATCATATTCATTTTGAAAACGGATTATCTCCTTCCAACAAAGTGGTTCTATAGTTATTTCCAGATCAGGTGTAATCCACTTTAAAAATAAAGATTCATTACTACATTCTTTCCGAGGATGTAACACATTAAATACGTTTTTTTGCTTCTGTAAAATTTGAAAAACTGGAGTTGATCCCCTTTTCGAAATGACCGATTCATTAGTTCTTTATTTTCTGCAATTGATATCTCGAGGAATACTTTTCTATCATTACTTTCATTATCATTATCTCTATTGCGAGGTGAGCTTCTGGTTAGCCAAATGGTTAGCAGGTTCGCTTACTGTATCGGGTTCAAACCTCGTGAATGTCTAATAAACGTTAGTGGTTCGGAGCCCATTTTCTCAAAACTATCCTTAGAAGCTTCCAAGCTTATTTAGAACGTTAATAGTGTAAACAATGTCTAGTGGCAAATAAAGATATCAAAATTATGTTGATCGTAGAGGAACAACTTAGATTCCATTTTCCGTGTCTGTCGATTCCTAGAAAGTTGACAAAAATTGAAACTTGTATATCAGCGAAACACACATACTTCAATATTTGTTATCTAGATAGCACTTAAAATTTTGCGGAAAATGTATTTAAATTGGGAAGGGTATTTAGTACAATTTTATTTTCATCAAGATGATGATGGGTGAAGGTCCTCACCTGAAGGTTCCTGGGCAAAGTGAGCCGATGGTGGTTTGCCATTGTCTTCCATCGGATGAACGTTACGTCATATTAACGATTTCTAAGTTTGACGTGGGCTTCCAAACAACTTTGTCCCCACCGGTGATCGAACCCGTGACCTCTTGATTACAAGGCAGATAGTGTTACCACTCATCTACAGGGGAGACCTTTCATCAAGGGAAAGAGCTGTTCGTCGACGAGTGTACAAGTGAGGCACATTTATTCCAATTGTAGGTAGTCAATTAAATAGAAATGTTTTTATGTTTACCCTTGTGGACCATTGTTGTTAAGATGTTCCTTTCGTACAATACCTTGTAGTTTCTTCAACAACAAACACCATTATCGTTTCTGTGGAGATCGCGTTTCGCTGAAAAGCATTGTGACTTTCTTTCACAGCCTTGTTCAAAGACATGAAGAATCGCAGAGAGCGTTGTCCTTTCAGTTGGAACTGTTTTGTCTAACTGTAAATGCTGTTTACTTCACTTCTAGTTCTTTTTGTAGCTTACGTAATTCCAGATAACACCAGGATTGCCAGATGTTTGCAACAAAATGGTAGCTGCGGCTAGTAATTGAAAATTGTTGAAGAGACTCGATCTTCATTACATAGTGCTTATCGTTCAATACATTTTGATGCGAGACGCAGTCTGCTTTTAAAGGCGACTACTATGTTTTGTCTTAGTCGAATTGAAATGTTAACTAATGCATCTTACAAAGTACGGCCTGTTGTAACATAACACTTTATTTTTATTTAATAAATATTATCATATTCAGCCGTTTTCTATCCATTGCTGGATGAAGGTCTCCCCTTTTCTTTCCACATATCTCGGGCTGCTGTTATCCTCATCCATGTAGCTCCTGAAAAATGTTTGATTTCATCTGCCCATTTTCCATTTGGACGTCTTCTATGTTGTATCTTTTCTCTGGGAATCCAATGTAGAACATTTATTGTCCATCTTCCATCTGTTTGTCTAACTGTGCTACCGGCCCATCTCCACTTCATCTTCTTCGCAGTCTTGATTATATCTTCTACTTTTGTTCGTGAGTGAATCCATTCAGTTGTCTTCCTGCCCTTCCTAGTTATTTCTGGCATGCATCTCTCAGTTTCTCTTTGTGTAATATAATCTTTGAGTCGTTTGGGCACTCAATATATCTACGTTTAAATTGAGATGATACCCTACGAGTACTTGAAGCAAACATAAGCAAAATGTATTCGATAAAAAAATTGTAATAATATAAATAATAGTAATAATTGCTGCTGTTCAATTGGTTGTAATTTCGGATAAAATTTACTTCTAAAAATAATTTAAAAAGAAACTTGTTAAAAACATACTTTTCCTAAACAATTCGTACTAAATAGTAAAAAATAATTTTCTTTATTCATGACTAATACAGTCACTTTATAGATTCTTTAATTGGCGCGCCCCATGCTTTTCTTTTTAGTCATGCATAAACAAAATTATTTTTTAAAATTATAATATGAATTGTTTAAGAGAAGTATGTTTTTAAAAAGTTTTATTTTTTTTCGAGTTCGGTGTTTGGATACTTTTCCTTACCCTATACATTGTAAGTTAATGTTTTGTCACACAAATCCTAAGGTGTTCTGCTGCAACCAGTCAAACGCAGCATCGTTGCAGGCTAGTATTTATTTTAGGATAAAGAAGTTCTTACTACAAAAATAAAATATGCTTTTAAAATATATAAATATATAGAAATATATGAAAGTAACTATGGAATATTTTATTGTCACCCGACTTACGTCGCTGTGCAAAATGCCATCATTGTATGACGTCGGAAAATGAGTTAAATTAACGTTGCAAAATTTTAGGACACGATGAACCATTGTGACAAGTATGTAAAAAGTCTTATCTTTCGTAACTATTGGTGTTTCTTAGAAGTGTCTATGACAAAGATGCCTTGTGGTTTTCATTGGTATATCACAGCTGAAAAAGTACGATGAAATCTATGAAGAAACTCCTCTTGAAAAATTTATTCAAGTCCATACTTTTGTGTTGTGTAGTAGCTAACACCTTATCAAACAGAGAAGGGAAGATGTTACTCTATTGAATATTGATCGTTATTGCCACAATTCTGACTTAGAAATGTATTATCCTAGTCATTTTTTCGTGAATCTGAGTGTACATTACACAATAAACTAGATAAGTATCATACAAAGCACATGGTTCGTTGCTGCAAATGTAACTAAACCCAGTCCCTAATCTGAATGATGGCATTCGTGAGCGATAAAAAAGTGCAAGGTAACGTGCTTGTGGCAGAGTTGAGTTTGTATTCTCGGTATTGTCCCTGTAATACTGTGGTGGTACGAAGTGAACGGTGAAAAAAAAAATCAGGATAGTCATAAAAGCAGGGTTTCATCCACACATCACATGAATAGTTTCCGCATATACTAGGAAATTCCCCAATGTTTGTAGCCTATGCTACAAATATTCCTCAATATTCGCAGCCTATGCTACAAATATTCTCCAATGTTCGCATTATGTTCTATGAATATTTTCCAGTGTTCTCAGCATATACCATTAATACTCCGCAGTATCTGCAGCATAAACGAAAAATATTCCTCAATATTCGCAACATAAACATACTAAGAATATTCCCCAGTATTCGCAGCATATACTAAACATATTCAAGGCCCGCGGTGGATCAACGGTTAGAGCGCTCAGCTTTGACGCTAGGGTTCGTCGGTTCAAACCCTACTCGTGCCATGTGGGCTTTGTGGTGGACAAATACAGTATGCGTGGGTTTTCTCGGGGTTCTCCCGTTTCATTCCACTTTCTTCATTCCACCAGTCATCCCATCATCATCCATCCGGCCTAAGCCAAAGATGCCTTAAGGCCTTAAAAATTAAAATTAAAATTCAACTAAAAATATTCCTATGCCCAGCTGCAATATGCTGGGTATATTCTTCTTTGAATATGCTTGACATTTTCTTTATGGAATTTAGAAGCTAGAGAACATACACGTAAAAGCTAGAGTACCATTCGTCGTGCTCAGGAAAATAGTCTACGATCGCATTCCGCTTGCGAAATACAGGTTGGATTTCAAGAATATTCTCAACATATTGTTAAATGGTATTTTGGATTCAATTTTTAGTCAGCCACGTTGCATATTCCTGGAATATTCCCAGTATGCCAGAAATATTCTACGAATATGTGGTACGTGAGTAGTATGTTCCAGTATGCCTAGCTAGTGCGGAAAATTGTGGTGCCTCTCCAGCAATGATTCGCAGCCAGCGAGCGAACTTCACAACGTAGTTGAGTCTCAAGTCACACGTAATACCTCTTTAAACATAAGTTTTTGTTCATATACTAAACCTTCCCAGTTTTTATGAAGTACATTTCACTGTTTACATAAAAATGTCAAGACTACCTGACATTTGTGGTTTTTAGCAGTAAAATAGTTTTATGGGACTGAGGAGGTACGTAGTTAAATGATTACCTTATGGATATAATCCTTAACATCGAATAAAAGCTGTAAATCCAGGTATTTTAGTTAGCAACAACAATAATACATTTATAAATTATTTTCTGCGTCTTGTTTATTGACTTCAGCGTATTAAAGGTACGAAGGTCTGTTTGACTCCAAAAGGATGCATCAGTGACCTGAAATGGTACTTTTATTGAAAACCATAATAATTTACATAAGAACATGTGTTTTCTTGTTTCTTTATTATCAATTTATAGTTTTCTACATGAAGATAATTTAAGCGGAATAAATTGCGAGGGAAGATCTTTAGCCTTGTGGAGTAAAGTAGAAGTGTTCCAATTTATCTTTTAATGCTCAAGATGTGTATGTATTTAAGTCTGTCTGTCTATTTGCAATCCACATTGTTGGACCAATCTGGACCAAAATTTGTTTGTCTTCCTTATTTGACCAGAGGAAGACTGTAAAATGTGTTTCCAAAACACATCCTTTATCCTTATGCAACCAACACGTTTCTTGTACTGTCCTGGTTGCATATACGCAACGATTTTTTGATGACTGAAACCTATGGACGGTACAGCATTATGTGTTACGCATACCACGAGTATCATTAATTGTTTCATCTGTCACCGTACCGCAAGGATATGCTTTAAGTTAGTAGTAGTATTTTCAAATACAGTGCGGTCTTGCTATTCACGGGTTGGTCCTATACAATCATGCGAAATGCGAATCTCTCTTCCTAAAGGAGAAAAGTAAATAGGATTTTGTTAGCCCTTTGTTACGACGTTGTTGTCAATCTGATCGCGGTAGGCGTGTGATCTAAGGCGTCAGGCCCGCGTCTCCAAAGTTCTGGGTTCGAATCGAGGCTGAGGCGTGGATGTTTATACATTTTAGGAACTTAACAGCTAATGGAATCGAGATTGTTCGAAGGTTACTGAAATGGCCCAAAATACAAAGCTTGCCAAAGTTACTATCAAGCACTCAAAAATATTAAAGATACTCTTTAATGTTGTATTTCTCACATATCTTCATATACCATACAGTACTTCTGATCATTCAGACCAGCCATCTTGACGGAGGTTTTTCTCAATGTTGGTATGGTAACCTGAAATACAACCATGGTTACTACCTTTTTCAAATCTCGTACCTACTGGAGTTAAAAAAAAAAATCAACGTGTCCCGTGCTGTATCTCGCCACACTTAGTGAAATAAAAATAAACATACACAATTATTATTGATAAGTATGAGATATTTATTCTATCCCACACAGTGCATACATACTGACAACGAATTTTTATCGGATGGTTTTCCGTGAGATCTTGCGGATAGGCGTTTAATAGTCTTTAGTTCAGCTTATATCAGTTTCGACTCGGAATTGGCATGTGAATCTCTTTCCCTTGTATTCTTCAAATACCTTTGCTTGTCATTTATAAGAAATACTTGGGAGACATAGTCATAGATTTCCTCGAACCTAAGATTGGAAACCACTGAATATAAATGTGTAACGGTACGGCAATAAAGTTTTTTCAACTTTGCGAATATTCATAACATGTTAATCATTCTTTATTCGTAACCCTAAGCAAACTTTGAATATAGGCAAAATGTGATGAAATGGTTGAAAGTCTGTCACTTGAATTATTCAGACATGTCCCTAACACATTTCGCGAAGACTTACAGATAAGACAAAATTAATTATATGGGCGGTTATATATTATGATAGATCATTTTTAGTATGATAGATTTTTTTTTCATTTGTAATCCGAATATTCCTGTTTTTATTTCTCAAGGCTAAAAGAGGTGTTCCCTCCCTCGTAGCATGATTAAGAAACTTGACAGGTGTGCCCTTAATTTAAATCGAGTAAATTTCCACTCACAGATACGTAAAAACAAAGAGGAGGGGGGGGGTCTGTTTTTTCCCTCTCAGCTTCATTCATAATTAGTTTCCAACCCAATTATATGAACTTGGGTACGTCGTGCTTTGGCCACCGAAGAACTTTCGGAGTTTAATTGCTGTTCAGACCGCGTAATGTATTTATGTCATCCATCTTCTAAGGTTCTTCAGCTAAAAAGCCTGTCATTAAAAGCGGGAAGAGGTTCGCTGCTCTCCTCACAAGGAGTCCACAACTCCTCCTGTTGTCGTTCCTTTGTTAACTTAGCCTACATACTTTGTAATCCAGAATTGCTTATGCGGCTAGGTCGTCCAACATTGCTGTCAAATTACGTGGTATCGTTTGATGCTCATGTAGTAATACACACTGACGTATGCATGGGAGAAAATTAAGGAGATAATTCATCTCTTGAAATCTAGTTATTTGATTTTCCTTGGTAGTCAAGAATCAGAGCTGAAACCGTGTCACTTTCGCTGAGCCGGTTGTCTGGTCTGACCCGAACATAAGTGACCCGGTCCAAAACCTGACCCGATTGACCTGGTCTGGAAACTATAATGAGCTGCGAATTTTTTGCGTCGTATTTATCGTGCTGTGGGCGTAACACCTCCGGTCCCGGACACCCCTGAAAGAAACACTGTTCAAGTGCAAGGAAATAATTTAAAACTATGCTTTAAATTCCGTGTCACCGGGTCAGACCAACTCCCAAGGATAGACCCGGCGACCCGTTCCAAAACTTGACCCGTTTCAACTCTGGTAAGTATTACCAACACATGATTTTTTTGTCTAGCGAAGTAATATCGCGCTTGTAAATCCAGGATCGAGTTCAATACTGGATACGGAAGTTCTAAATTTCCTGCATGTACAAAACCAATAGTAAACCACTATCGGTTCACGTAGTCCAGGGACAATCTAGTTACAACCCTTCCTGTGGGTAAAACACTCATCATCATTTAAAAAGTTTTTGTTTCCTCTTTCCAAGATCTGCCAATACTGAACAAGTCATTGGTATAACCAGTCCACATGACTTAGTTACTGGAAGCAGTGGGAGTAAAAGACAGTCTTTGCTGAAGTCATTTTGGCTGGGTAATACACTGTTTCAATCTCAGTATTGTCTAGTTCTGAGTTCTGTAGCCGCGAAGGGAGGAGTTGTAGCGTGATCATGGGTGGGAAGATCCTTTTAATAGCCAATGAGAGGTAGGTAGTACATGCACGAGTTCTTGCTTATTGCTTGTGCACTTCCCACTTCACCCCGCACGCTAACCAAGACTCCTCTCAGAGGTCTACAGAACTCGGAACTGCACAAAAGGTCCATTTTACGTGCAGTGCCATTTGATATTTCTAACAATTCTTGTTTTTATGAGGCTTCGGGTGATTCAGAAGATGGTCCACCTTTTTGTCCTCAACTGAGGATCTTATTTTCAAACCGGCACCTGTCCATTTGGGCAAATTTTTCAGTAAGTGAAAAAAAAAAATTAGTACAAACACTAAAATTTTGCAAATGATCTAGTGTTGTAACTAGAGTAGACAGTGCCTCTTGTTACAATATTAGATAATTCGCATAATTATAGTGCTCTCTCTCCCAGAGAAATACATTTCTTTATGCCTACTGAAAAATTTGCCCCACTGGATAGGTGCCGTTTTGAAAATAAGCTGCTCAACTGTACACAGTAGAATATAAACCGCATTTAATTATATTGTTACTAAACGTCTACAATCATAGAAAATTGAATGTATTGTTTTAATTAGAAGTTACAATCCCCAGAAGGCGCATTCTGTATTGCTTTTTTCTCTAGGGGAGTTCCCCCACCCTCAGTCACACCAGGCAAATGCCGGGATGGTACCTACAAACTAGGCCCTGGTTGACTGTTCCAACACCTCCCCACCCTATCCCGGCCTGAGCATTAGATGCCAAAAGATCATAAATAACCGAAATTCCTCTAGGACAGGAGGCACTGGTACTTGTAACCAGCAGAAATTGATCTGTCTTCCAACTTTTTTATTTTATTTTTAACTTCCTAGTGTAACTAATTAAGAATAACTATAACTAAATTATCCGTCAGCTGTAGTTGTACTACTTCGGGCTATTAAATAGTAATACAGAGAGAGCTTTCTGCTACATACATTTTATGATCCACTTTGCGTCCATAAAATGAGGGGGTAAAAATAGAAACATGTTTATTTGCTATTCTGAATTCAGTATTGAACAAAGCCACAATAACAATCAGGCAATATAATGTTTTTGTACACACACAAATTCCCTTCTGTTGCTAGACATCTAAATTTCTCTTCATTAGCACCCAGGCAAAGGATACAGTCATGCAATGTTTTTATTCGAAATATTGGAATGCGTGCATTTGTGTATTGAAACTCTTCCCTAACATAACTCTCGAGGTATCTACTATTGTGTTGTGTAAGCGTCGTGCTTTATTTTCATTCTAAATTATTGAAGAAGGAATTTGAAGTGACCAGAAAAATAGACGATTCTCTCTGTTTCTTTGGTTTTATCCCATAAGTTACCGAGAACCACGTAAGATTCCAACAGCTGCATGAATTATAAATGAGTGCAATTTATTCTCTCTCTCTCTCTCTCTCACTCTCTCTCTCAATACTCGGGAAAATGGTGTTATGGTTTCCAGTTCACTTTTTTTGCTTCCTTGTTCCTCCTACGTATATGTACTGTAAAATCGATGCCACAGGGATCTGTTCTGTGACAACAACAGACGCGGATTACAGGTTGTAATGGTGCCCCCGGGATTCTTAAATAACTCCATCAATACTCCGCAAAGTCGTAAACAACGGGCATATGTGAAATGCTTCAGGAAAGGTCGAAGCTTGTTGTTGGATGACAAAAAATCTTAAGGTGATTTCATAGGCGTATAAAAGCCTATGCAGATTTAATTAAGCTATAGAAAAACGAGTTTTGACGATCAGTTATTGTAGTTTTTATTAAAGGAACAGTGTTATAGAAAGAGGTATTATTAATAGTTTTTTTAATTCGATTCGTGTCTTTCGATCCCCTTTTTTCTTAAATGAAAAGTTTTTAAAGACTTTTTTTTTTCTCTTATAAAAAAATGAGTTATTTTCTTTCTAACAAAGCATGTGTACTTTTCGTCAGTTATCACAAAACCAAACTCTTGCTTTACAGTTGAGATATGAGATAATAGGATTGTGTTTTTTAAAAAGTAAAGCTATTTATTCCCTGTGCGATACGCACGCGCCGTCTTTAAATTTGCTTTAATATATTTCTAAGCGAATATTAAATTCACATGAGTGATGACATTAACAATTATCACTTTTACTTCGCTTCTTTTATTATTTTATGTTTTCAAAAATGTCAGAACTTGTCGAGCACATAGCAGCGCACTATCCTTCTTAAGTAAACATTGCTCCGATCTCGCCACTGTGAGCAAAAGTAAGCAAACCTTGAACCCCTTCCCCTTGAAAGCTTATCCACAATGTGTTGAACGCAGTAAAAATCTGCATCTTTAGCATTTCGTTTTTGGACGAGAAATATGTGTATGATTAAACATCCAATAGTCACTCAGATAACAGTTTTATCTTGATTTTTCCGTGAGGAAATGCCAAATATCCAATAAATAGACATAGTAATATTTGATAGAAATAAAAACTTTTTTCTATCACGTTGGCAACACTGTAAATTTAATAGTATCACATTTTATCTAATATCCACCGGTACTTATAGAAATATGCTTTTACTTTCATGTAACAGTTCTTATTTGTTGAGAAATACTCATTTTATTTAACAATGTTAAGATTACTATTTTGGTCTCGAAGTTGGAAACCCCGTATTTAATAACGAAGCTGTTTTTGACGTAGGCTATGTGTAAGTTCACTTCTTTCTTGTAGTGGTCTAACGAATTGCCCCTTTATTTTTTGCACAGTCATTCAAAAGCAGATGAACGACCCTAGCAGATGAACATAAATTACGTATGTTTGAAAATAAGGTTTTGAGAAAGATATACGAGCCGAAACGGGACGAAATGACTGGAGAGTGGAGGAGACTGCATAATGAAGAACTCCACGGACTGTACGATTCACCAGATGTTGTAAAAATAATGAAATCTCTACGACTAAGGTGGACAGGCCATGTAGCTCGGATGGGGGAAAAAACTAAGATTATGCTCTATCCTGGTTGGAAGACCGGATGGAAGGAGACCATTGGGAAGACAGACGCCGTTGCTAGGACAATATTAGAAGAGATCTTCGAGAAGTAGGTGTTCGTGATGAAAACTGGCTTCATATTGCCCAGGATAGAATCCAATGGCGAATGTTTGTTACTGCGGCGATGAACTTGAGAGTTCCATAAACCAAAGAGTTAGTTACAGTCATTCAAAATCACCCTGTATATTTTGTGATGAGAAAAAGAAAAGTCATTGCTTTCGCATGCATGAAATGATTGGTGTATGTATGCTGTATTATTCATTACTTGCTAACCTGTTAATTGACCACTTGAAGTAGTTTGAAAAAAAAAAGTATCAACTCACGACTGTACACACAAGTAATTAATAAAATCACTTGTGCATGGAATTTTCCAATTATCATTCTGTAATTGTTTTTGCTTCATTGGGAAAGCCCTGTGACCACGACTGATTAATCTTCAAAATGGATAAGATTTCAACATACCAGACCAGGAACCATCGTAATAACAGTTCTACCTAATTATACAGAATTTCCATGACTTAGTTGTAAATTTGAGCATAATTTAATTTCTTTCTAAGTTAATTAAAAAAAGATCAAATGTTAAACGTTCTTTTTTCGTTTTTTTTTTTTTTTTTAGCACAGAAATGTGCTATTAAAGTAAGAAAAACTTCAGATTTCCTATGTGCAGAGGATGTCTCCCTGTAGGTTAATTGTTGTGAGTGAAAACTTCGGAAAACTGCTAATGAAGGTAGTTTTTGGTCGATGAATGTGCTCACAAACTTTGAAAAGCTAGTCTTTGTTAGGTGGTCAGCTGCCTCACGTAAAATTAATTTTGAGCTCACAAAAACAATTCTGTGGTTGCCTTGGATCCGGATGAAATTTGCTTTGTCGTTTCACATTCAGAGTGAAGTGGATTGCCAAATGAAGGTGAATGGCTTGG
>JAGDQP010042438.1:1505-16548 GCA_022664845.1 Lepisma saccharinum | reverse complement strand
TATAAAAAAAAATATCCATCATTTGGATGGAGATGTGACAGGTTTACCTACATTACTGTCACACATGTTAGCTTTATGAGCTGGTAATTTATATAGCCTGATAACATCTGGTACTCCTTAATTCAAACATACGTCATAAAAAAGAACATTCGCTATATTCTCTGCAGTAAGATCCGGTATTGCTTTAGTAATCATAAACTTCGTAGCTAAATCAATGTGATGTTTTTACCTTCACTTGTTTTACAAAACTTACCACACTGACCTACGAAAATTTCGCAGAAGGGTGGTGGTTGAGAATATTTCTGTGAAACTGCCTTCTTCGGTATTCGGATCATTTTACGTGTTTGACAAATGAGACATTGATCTACAAATTTGCGTATTTTCTTTATCATTTGGGGAAAATAAATTGTATTATTACACATATTGTACACCTTTGAGTAACTAAAATGTGATCCTACTTCTGGTCTACCATGTGCGATCTCTAATACCTGTTTCTCCATAGTTTGGGGAATACAGACCAAATATTTCTTGGAGTTCGCTAATCTAAACACCCTGTATAATTTTGAATTTCTCAATTCAAAGCATTTGGCTCTTCTACCAATATCATTACATTCTGTTTTTTCTCCCTTCAAAAATGTCACAATTGGGCCAAAGAATGGATCCTTTGCCTGTTCATCGCTAATATTTGGAATACTCTTCACTACACACAGACAATCTTCTTCTGTCATCGCTATTTCGTCTTCTTTTGGTTTCCTTGTTGTCAATCTCGACAAAGAATCTACTTTTTTCTTAGCACTCGTTATATGAGCACTCATATATACTGGTATGTAATTATATGAGTTAATTGCTATTGTCCACCGGCATAACCGAGCTGATAATTTATGTGCATTGCGTAGAAACATGATCGTTTTGTTATCTGCCTGAAGTGTGAACGTTGTTCCGTAAATATAGAAGTGAAAATGTTTAAAAGATTGCAAAATGCTGAATAATTCCATTTCCAAGATCGACTTTTTTTTTTCTTTCGTTTTCTCGAAGCATTCTCGAGTAGTAAAGTACAACTTTCCATTCACTATCTCTCGTTTCTCTAGCAGGGTTCCCACTCACTTGCCAAGATCAAATTCCCTGACATTTCCAGGACACTACTCAGAAATTTCCAGGTACCCCATTTTGTATATATATCATAATTCCATGGAAAAATAAAGATCATAGTTGCATGAAAATAAAGATACATCAAAATATTTCACTGTATCCTTTTCTTAAATTGCTTCATGTTTGGCACATTAGCCTCCAAGTAATTTCAAAAACGATCTAACATTAAATGCCTGCCGTAGCTAAATGAACTTTAAACAATAAGCTAACAAATTCCCTGACTTTTCCAGGTTTTCAGACATTTTTAGTGAAATTCCCGGACTTCTCCAGGACTTTTTAGTGCTAAGCTGGATTCCCTGACTATTCCAGGTGAGTGGGAACCCTGTCTAGTTAACAAAATACCAGCTATGCCTTCATAGTTTCCATCAACTCTGGGGATTGTATAAGTTTTTCCCGAATTTCCAAAAATGCCGGCTGTTGTTTCGGACCCCAAACATATTTTTGTCCTCTCTTTAGGAGTGCTTGCAATGGTGCGATTGTTTGAGTATACATTGGACATAACGATCTTGCAAATCCGCAAAGACCTAAAAAAGACTTAAGTTGCTTCTGGTCCTTAGGTAGAGCGTGGGAAGCAATACTTTCCAATATTCTATTCGATATTTTGTGGCTATTCTTGCTTACAGTGTGGCCCAACAACGCGTTAATAACTGGAAAGAAAAGTTTTGACTTTTCTAAGGACAATTTCAAACCTGTATTTTGAAGTCTAGTGAAAACTTCTCTCAAATGGCTCAACATTCGAGTTTCCAAATCATCAAATAAGAAAATGTGATCGACATAAAATGCTAAATGTCCTATAGCTGCGTTTGCTAAGCATATACTCATAATATTGCAAAATATTGTGGGCGAGTTTAGGTAACCCACGCTTAATCATTTGAATTGAAAAGTACCCAAATTCGGTTCTCTAAATGCTGTAAAAGGACGAGATCTTTCATCAAGTTCAATCGTAAAAAACGCGGAGGATATATCAATAGAACACATCGATTTGTAGCCGGAAATCCTGGCCAAAATCTGTGGGATCGGCTCTGTAGATGCTGGACGAAATTTTGATACCTTGTTCAAATCCCTATTATCTAAACACAATCTTATCGATGCATTGGGCTTGTAAACAAAAATGAGCGGGGAAATGTATTCACTTTCAGATCTTTCTATCACATCCTGACAAATTAATTTTTCAATCTCCAGTCTAACCTCTTCCAACATGTGTATTGGAATTGAATATTGCTTCCTGTAATAAACACTGTGAGGGTGGGTCTCAATAAAGTGCTGGTAATTTCTTACCTTACCCAAATTATCAAGATTCCATTGAAAAACAAACATCAGCGAACTGACAAAATAAATCTAAAAATGCATTGTTAACTTTTGTACCTACTGAGGTCCAATCTATTTGGATCGAAGAGTGCTTTATCCTCCCGTAACGCTTGTTGTTGTTCGGTTAATTTAGAATTCAAAATGGCATTAACACTCGTGTGTTGGTGGTGATACCACTTTTTAGTGCATCTCCCAAAATTTCACCTTTCTCCAATTTCACTGTATAATTTAAAATATTGTGTATTTCTACTTTTTTGTCGTTTGTTTCAAAAATTACTGACGGAACAATGATGCCTTTTATTTTGTAACAAATCTTCTGATGGTTCAAAAAAAATTCTGTCGTTGTTAATGGAATGCAAAAATTTTATAGAAACCTGTTTACTTGCTTTTGTAGCTAATTCCACTTTCCTAGTCAACTGAAATTTCGGTTTTATATACCCTTGTAATGCTAATGAAACTTTTTCTCATACAGTGTAAACAGTATATCCTCTTTTCCATCTAGATGGAATGTAGATGTGCCATTTTCTTTTATTGAAAATATATCTTTCCCAAAATGTACAAATGCAGAGTTTTCCTTCATCCAATCTAAGCCTAATAGCATGTTAAGATTAAAATTATTTGCTACTCTAAGTTACGTATGATAATTTGCGTGGTCACCAATGTAAAATTTCGCTATCGTAACTTGATCCAACTCAAACAAGTCGTTAGAAACCCTCTAACCTTAGTTTTAATGTTCTTTGTTTGCCAGTCTTTACTTACGAGCCTGTTATCCAAAATCGATATCGCACTTCCGCTATCTAAAATTCTACTGCTTGTTCACCATTAACGGTAACTATTATACCTGGAATATTATTTTGATATACCACTTTCATATATATCAGCTCCTTTCTATGCTCATATTTGCCTTGAATTTGGTTTTTGCTTTGAATAACGTTATCCAAATCATTTTACATAAAATTCCTATTCAAAGAATCGGATTTTACCATTTTATTAGCGCAAACTGTTTCCTTCGAGATTGTTCGCCAAATTCTGGTTGGTCACTCTGTATATTGTGTTCCATTACAGGTTGTTGTGGGTGCCTGAACTGTAAAGGTTGGTAACCAGGTCGTACCGGATTGTTACTTAAATATTGTGCCTTACTTAAATATTCATACCTATCTTGTGAGTTTTGTTGCGGACCAGGTGATTCCCAGTAATATGGATTTGACCACCTCGGCTTGTGACGGGCATCTGACATAGCATGATTTCAATTAACCGTGGGTCACCATACCAGACCATGTTTCTATAGCGATATTGAGAATACTGATTTTGGGGTTTAAAATGCACTTTTCCCCTGTCAGGAAATTTCTTCCAGCTGCCCTGGCCTGAACCATACCTCCTATCATGACAACCTACATTCGCCCGGTAAATTCTGGCGTTATATACCTTTTGATGTACATTTAAATCTTTTTCACGTTGTTGCAAAGAACGTGTGATTGCATCTATTTTTCCAAAACCTTATCGATCCTACCATCATTTATTATGTCTACACTTTCTAACGGAAACTGTTGTAATTTTCGTTGTAGCGAAAAAAAATATTCTTTTACAAGAAATGTGTTCATTGTCTGGGCTGTCGTCGCCTTCTTCTATGCTAAGAGAGGCGTCAGATTTATCGTTCAAGTCGCTGGACTTTGACCGGGTGTTTTCTTGCTCACGTGACCTACATTCGCACGACTCCGAATGTGAACTCTTGTTGGTTGTAAACAAGCATCGATTTACTTTTCCCTGGCGATATAATACACGTTATTTATTTTGTTCCAGTATAAAAATATCTTTTATCAAATTGTGCATCGTTTTATGATCTTCAATACCAACTTTCTCTAGCATTTCCGGAGACAAGCCTAACTTGGTTTCTATTACCAACCTTTCCTCACTCAGTGGCGGATCTAGCGTAGATGCCAAAATTTCTCTGTCAAGTATGTACTGAACTGTTGTCTCGGTACTTGTTTGAATTCGGTCTTTAAAAATAACATACTGATTATCAGAAACCTGAATTTCGCCAAAAAGTTTTATTATGTACTCTTTCAGCCTAGCATATCCTAAAGCCCTTATGTATGGTTTGTTTAACTGTACCTGTAAACGTTCTCTATATTTCCCTACAAATGGTAATTGGAAGGACCTCTGTAAGTCTTGATTTGTTCCACATGAGTAATGCTTGTATGTCTTCCAAAGCCTGAAAATGTTGCTTTATATCTGTGCCTTTATCATTAAATTTCGGCCACTCGACGCTTAACATGATGTTATTCATAATTACTTAATTTTCACTGCTTTTCGGTGTCATCTTGCTATGTTTGCTTACTGGCGTGGTTACTCCCTAGCTACCTTCTACATACTATAAATAATAAATAAATCACAGCCATATTCAATCCACTACTGGATGAGGGATCTCCCCGAAGGGAGGAGTTGGTCTACTGCCCCCACGCTGACCAGACGGGTTGGGAGAGGAGAACCGAAGCTCTCACTGTGATCGCCACTGTCTTTTATTCATATGGTCGCTATGGTAACCCGCCATGTTACAGTCTAAACAAGCGGGTGCTTAGTAGTAGGTTTGTAGTGTTCAATATTCAACAACTCGTTATGGTTTTGTGATTTGTGCCAGATTGTTATCATTACAATGAAAGAGACACGCGTTTTTCTTTTTCTGTTTCCAAAGAACTGAAACTAGAAAACGAAACAGAAGGAGCAATTATGTCAGTAAACAAATTTCTCGCAATGCCATTGAATGCAATTTTGAATACGTTGATATGATTATGAGTATAATTCATCGTTGACTGCGGAGTTCTTGATTTAAAAAAGGTGATAATTATACCTAAAATGCTTAAACTGAGGTTGTTAATTCGGTTATAGTTAAGGACACACTCAATATGATAAGCACAAGTGCAAAACGAAACCCTTGTACCCTATGTACAGCTGCGCAAATTGATATTGCAGATAAAGTATACAAGGTAGTTACTAGTACCTTTGTATGTGTTTCAAAGAAACATAAATCACCGAAAAAAATAGCTACTCATCTCAACTTATTGTATTTACTGTTCATATGTCCATTCTTTCAGTTTTCCTCGTATGTGCATCAAATCTCAGTCATATGTAAGCAAATGTACATGTTTGGGCTCCACAGCATTTTCTATTCTTTCAATCAGTTTCCGCTCGTCACGGAAATAATCAACAGTTCGAAAAACAGTAATTTTACTTCCATGACTGATTTTCTACTTTCTGTTATCAAACTAATTGTTTGTTTAGACCTGGCCTCCGCCGTTGCTATGGTAACCAACGGGATGTGGCGTCGAGACTTTAGCTCTCCATTGTCCTCACGATGCTGGGTCAACACCGAAATTTTTGAGCCCCCACCGGGAATCGAATCCAGGACCGTTCGCTCTGAAGTCGAGCGCGCTACCGGCTAGGCTACGCAGAAGCTCCTTCTACATACTATATTTATACATATTTCCACAACTATTAATAAACCTATGGTTGCCAAACCAGTGACACAAAAAATTCTACGTGATTATTCAACGTATTTATTTCGCGCTTTGTCAAGAATTGAATTATTACGACTTATATCGCTTTAAGCACTGATCAAAGTAGCGGGTTGCCCTCTAGTAAATAAAACACTTAATGTTTATAATGAAGTAACCTATACGTACTCAAAATATTAAAATATTTCGACCTAAAGCACTTAACAACATAATTGTAACCTTGTTGTTTCGTATATAATTTTCTGTCCTTTTTTTTTTTTTTTTCAGAAAACATTCTCTTCTGCATCTAAATACTTTTTATACGTCCAACAACTTCGTATGAAAAAATGTTTCCTAACTAAAATAAAAGTTTCTTCTTTTTTCTGCGTCCATATTTTGTCTAGTGTTACACTTGCTAATTTTTATAAACTAAACTGTTTAAACTTTTGTGTGATAACGAAAGCGTTCTCCACTCCGGTAGTTTGCTTTCAAACAACACATCTTGACGCGTAATTACTTCTCTGAAAAAAATGGTGCACTTCTTACTTTAGTAATCTGAGGAGTTTGTTTCAATAGCCTAAAATTTAAAACTATGGTTGACAATGTCAACTTCCTGGTAAAGTCTATCGCAAAACAAACATGATTGAGATAAGAGCTGAGAAATGAAGGCGTATAAATTGATCAAATTTGGCAAACATGTCATGTATCAGACAGTGTAGCAAACTTCACTTAACTTACAAAATAATTAATTCGTCATAGGAACTTGGTAATAAATTAATAATACACAAAATATGCATTATCTTAAATAAAAGGACGACGTCTCGTAAATTTGTCTGAAGTTAATCCGCTATTCTACCTAATTAACTTAACTAAATTTAATATTGACAATCGTCATAACAAAGATTTGACTTGGCAAATGTATGACCTCTTTAAGAGCAATAAATAGATCTTCTGACTTACAGAGAAAAGTCCTTTAACACTGATCAACATTCGATGTGAACAAAACGTAACTTGGACTTCAATAGTCCTGGGTGCAGACCAGTTGTCGCTTCTACTCCATAGACGGTTACTAAGAGTCCCAAATCTCTCCAAACCTCGGCAAACGTTGCATTCCAAAACTTTCCATAAAAACTCCCTGCCTGCCTTGTAGCTTCGCGTTCAATGATCGATTTCGTCATGCAGCCAAAGTGATCTGCTCGCAAGTCATCGCCTTTGCTGTCATGACGTACTCGTCATTGCTACCCGGAAGAACACCTTTCTGTTGTGAGGAATTTATGCATTCGACAATTATTCTGGCTACCTTTACATTCTCAATGTATTTACAAGATGTCTAGATGCTTTACTTCCTTTAAAGTACATTGATATTTTATTCTTTCTGTTTTCCTTTGTAGTGGATTAAAATAAAATAACCGAATTCTTATGATGGCTCAAAAGCGTATTCTACGTGTCTTTCAATAGTAATAATATTATGTATTTCTTATGGGAAACTGTCAGGTTCCACAAAACTGAGGACAAGTCTTCACTGTACACTGCAATAAAATAAAGGACACCGAACACTCTAAATCTGAATTTTATTTATGACCTTTATGCAACTATGGCTCAGGCCAATAGAATACTCTGAGGCCGTCTTAAGTGTACACGAAATTTAATCTTATTATGTGGATATGTAATGCCATTTTTTTTATATTTTTCTTTTACACAAAGCATAAAGATTTCGTCTTTTGTTGCAACATGGTATAATAATAATAATGAAACTAATCTTCAAATCCAGTCTACTTAAAATAAAAATACAACGTTTTATGGGGATGGTAACCTTATGTGCAAAATATGAGAACGCATAAATCCGTTTCCATCTGGTAGGGTGATGGACATAGTGGTCAATGCCAAAAACAAAATATCATGTTTTAATCCCCAAAGCATCTGCCAAAATAAATTATCAGTCCATACAAAGTGTCAACAGTTTTACGATACACCTCCACACGTACAAAAACAATGGACATAATAGTAAAGAGACTTGTTACAAAAGACTGAAAAGTTATATGTCTATACTCATGTAATTTGAATGTACTACTTACCTCTCTCATCAAGGGAAGTGTTTGAGGCCAGAAAGGATCATCTATCTCGGCTAAAAGGTGAGGATTGTACCCTCCAAACATATACATGTGAGATTCATTACACACAAGTCTATGGCCGCTTCTGGGCTTCGGTCCAGGGTACGGGCCTGAAATGAGAATGTAACAAACATCATTATTAGACATGTTTCTTGTTCTTACGCTCAACAGCGAACAGAGGAAGTTCACTCAAATCGAGAAATGAGTGAAAGGAAATCACTTGCTCAACAATTCTGTAAATTGTATTTGAGTGACAGTATTATCTTCTTGAAGCTATCATTATTACTTTAACTCTTTCACACAGTAATTTACATATTACAAATTCATTTCAAATACTTATCTTAATTTACATTAATGCATAGGAATAGCCACCAAAAGCTTAGGTCCGTATCAAGTCTGAGTTATATCACGAGCGGCAAGGAATGGGAAAGTCTTAACAGGTTACCATCCGGCACTCGCCTGGTGAAACAGGAAAACTGTAAGAAGTAATGATGAGTTAATTACCCATGACATGTATGATCACGATGCGTCCAAGAAGGCCGTACAATTCCAAGGAAGTGCTTACGTGTGGTTGTCCTTCATTGTTTCTGTAGGTAGTAAGGACAATGCCATCAGGTTCAACGTTTCAAAACCTTCAGGATTGTTTCTTCAGGAACCATACGTAAGAGATAATAAGAAAAGGAAGGAAAGAATAGATACAAAAGAAGTACGGATATGCAAGCGCTTCACAAACACACACTCATACTTATTTTCTTTCTTCCTTTTCTTATATCTTACAGTATGGTTCCTGACAGAGAATCCTGCAGAATTTGGAACGCTGAATCGGACCATATCGTTCTCATCACGAAAACAATGAAGGCCAAAGGCACATTAAGTACTCACAATGACTTAACATTTGAGCAAACGCAACTTTTTAACGCTTTTTAAACACCTGTCTTTATAAGGGCAGTTTTTAGAGTACAAGGCTTTGATAACAAAACAATATTTACTATCTACCTAGTCGTTGCGCAGTGAAAATATGTGAACAAAACTAAGGAAAAAATATTCTTGCACTGTTATTGGTAAAAAAATAAATTGTAATACAGGAGTGATAGCATGCCTGTAATCTATAACGATTAAGTGTTGCTTAATCTAACTTGGGACGTCAAATCCTCTTTTTAAACTTCTTAACGAATTATCGAACATGGTTATCATAATCTACCAAGCTACAGTAAATATTTGACTACAGAAGCATGAAACACCGTAAATGATAAGATAAATTTGATGGGCGGTAACAGCACACACACCGTAAATGAAACAACAGGCGAAATTTGTATTTTATCTTTGCTTTGCTTCCATTCGTATAAGTTAGATTGGAAGGCTGTTAAATGTAGTCTCCCGTGGTGATGATGCAGCCTCACGGAACTCTTTTCCTTTTTTGTCCATAAACCTAGCGAAGTTGGTTCAAACACCCACACAAGCAGGGTTTGACAAGGTGGGCCCAGCCCGAAAACTAAAAATTAACTCTTCCAACTAAAAAGATTACAGAATTTGATGCTCTTTACTGTTAATCTTTGCAATTACTTATAAATGACAGTATTGTTAAAATTTAGCATAAAATTTTAAACTACGACTCCGTCGTACCAAATACATTGCAAAATTACTACACTCTACAAATATTATCAATAATAATATAAATAATTTTTCAAACAGACAGAATATTGATACAACACTTGCAGGTGCGGACTGGCCCGGGTGGTCCCCCGACCCTTTTGTCTTGGAAGCGCAATGTTACCCAATAAATCCACTTTTGCATTTAAGAATAACGTGAGAGTCTTGACGATCTTTCAAAATTAGCAATGTTGGTCCACGACCAACATAAAGACAGGGCTGAAGTTATCTCTCCAGGTCTACTACAGGGCCCTCACAAAAAGCAAAAAAAGTTGTCATGTAAAGTTTAATGCTAAATGCTAAACTTAGGCACTATATTTATTAAATACTTTATATTGTAAGACCTGATCAATACCCTAAGGGCCCTTGGATTTTTTTTTGAGGGGGCGACCCAGGCGCCATAACGCTCACTACCACAAAGGACCTTTGTTAACCAGTGGGTAGGCCCTTTCTTTGGTTTCCTGGGTGAGCCTTTTGGTTAGCAGTCCGCCCCTGAGAACTTATTATCCATAACAGAGCTAATCAGGAAATCATGAGAATAAAGCAATTATGGTCACAACGTCTACTGTGGTTGGTGTGCTGCATGGCCAAGTGAAACTGGGAAGGTTGAGCAGCAATTCAGATCCTGCTCGGGCAGCGGTGGCAGAGCGCTCACCTCTAGAACGTGGGGTTCTTGGTTCGATCCCCGCCAGTGCCCATGTGGTGGACAAATGCTATGTGCGTGGGTTCTCCCCGTTCCTCTCACTTTCTTTATTCCACCAATTCCCCATCATCATTCATTCGGCCTGAGCCAAAGTTGCCTAAAGGCCTTAAAAGACTTTTTTTAACCAGACCCTGCTCAGGCGTATCTCCCTTCTTTCCCTCAGTCTCCTCTATGAATGGCGGAATGCCGGGACCTACAATAACCTTGCGCTCCGAACCACGATGTGTCACGAATTCAGTGCATTCCACGAAGTACGCCCTCCTCCCCACACACACAACTGAGGTCTGTACACATCTTGACATTTATATACATTCATATTTTATTTCAAAAACCCGAAAAAAAAAAAACGAAAAGGCCCGATTAACCACGAAAAAATGTTGTTGTTTTTTTTTAAAAAAAAAAACGTTTTTCTTTTTCAAACCCTGCATAAAAGGAAATTTTATCTATACTATTCTCGTTTGACCCAGCTTCATCCATCTATGTTGATATTTCATGGATATAATGATGTAGTTGTTCTAAATGTACAGAAAGTTGGTGTACCAGAAATCCAACAATGATTAATATTGGCGTAGTAAGGAAGTATAAGCAACTCAAGATCTATTCTAATAGTCACATCAACCTCGTGTTGGCAGAGAGATTAGGCAATAATAAAAAAGAACTCAGTCATCGGGGTGGAAACTCCGCCGCGTTTCGGAACCACAGCTGTCGAAGCACGGGTAAATCAACTTGAGAGCTTCATATTTTGAACAAATTAATTGTTGAACTGAGGCAGAATGGTATCATCAAAGACTTCAAACCTATCCAAAAATGCATATTCCAAAATTCTGCCAGTGATTTCCCAAGGAAAGTAAGGTATTCCCTGACATTCTCTGTGAAATAAAAGGGGTCGAGATAAGCACGAATAAGACTACTTTCCGCATGAGTAACGATGATAAACCTAATCACTGCCATGCAACCGGGCAATGACAGTCTCTCTCTGACTGATAACAAATACAGCAAATGTTCGCTGAAATACATGTCATTTTATCAACTGCATGCTATGCAACCATGTACTTAATAAAAAAAATCCCGCAAACGAATTACTGTTAGATGCTACAAAGTCATCTCATTAATGCTTATTTCGACCCACCTTTACGTCAAAGAATATCTGGGAATCCTGTACTTTCTTTGGTAAATCGCTTGCGCAACCAATGCACAATTTGGAATATGTAATTTTTAAACAGAGCAGTTTCAAAGTCTTTTGACGGTATCATGTAGCCTAAGCTCCACTACTAATGGTACTGGAAATTATCAAGCTCTAAAGTTCACCACAGCTCAATGACTTCATTATTTTTTGATGTACTGCAAGTTTGTCATCGAATTCCGTTACATCCGATACTAAAAAAGGCTCGATTTAAACGACTGAGATTCAGCCTATAGCTGCTCTGCCACCTAATTGGAGTATAAAACGTACTCTGTTTACTGCTCTATCGAATATAAGCTCTATTATTACAGGGTTTTTCCCCCTTATTGGTCAACCACTGGCGCCTGGTCCATTACTGGTACCCTATATATATTTACAACACACTACGAATAGAATCAGATGAGACATAAAGCATTTCCTATATATGAGTATGTTAATACAGTTTGTTTTTCCTTTCGCTTCGTAGCCTTCTATTTACATAGTTAACTGCAGCGTTCAGAAAGTTGTACATCTTAATCCTGATAGATACAGACAGGATTAGCTGGTTTTGATCCATTTGATGGAAATAATTCTTCTTATTAGCCACTTCTTCTATGTGGCGTTAAATGTACTTCCAATGTTGTTATTCGCATAATTGCGGGTGCGTGCAAATATAATTTGATACAATATCAAGCAAGGGGGTGGGCCACAGATTATGTTCAGTTTAGGTCAGCCAGCTATTGTGCCACACTTTGCCATTTGCACGCTTTATACCATTCATTCCCTTACAAATAATTTACATAGGCAGGCACTTCGATAAACACCTAGCGACGGACATCAATCCAAAATCAGTTTCGAAAAGCCATATTTCACAACCCTTTACATAAATACGTACTCGATTTGATTTACACACAGATATGGCGCCATGCGGAGGAATACTAGGGTCATTTCGTGTGATGAATGTCACATATATTGCTACACAGTTAATTGATATGTCGAGAAAGCGACAGCAAGCGTACGCAGGTTAGGTAAAGCCTGTGTAATTATCATTATATGCGAAGCACATCACATTTAAAAATCACTCCATGTGCTCGCGTCCAAAGCGGAAGCAGCGGATAAACTTTATAGCGTGCACCTTCCACCAGCCATTGAACTATATGTACGATCTATACAACTTATTCCATTGCAAATAATTATCACAGACACCTAGCGGCAACCAAAAAGCATTACGAAAAGCTGTGTATCATTATTATTTCGTTAAATACACACTCGAGTTAATCACTACAAAATAAATATGGCGGTATGAGGAGTTACTTCGATGGCGATACTTCTTGTTATGAATGACACGTATTTTTCTCCCCTCCCCCAAAAACACGGACAGTATCTCAAGCGAGCGAAGATGGGTGAGGTAAAGTCAGATTCTGTATTCTTTTCATTATACGCGATGTACATGGCGTTTAAAACACACTGCCTGTGCTTGCTCCCAACGCACAAGCAACAAAATAGTGTATCTTGCTTTTTAACACTTACTTTACACTTCTATGACTCCATTATATATATCTCTCATCAACACTTTTACACGCGTTGGAAATGTTAGATTTAGATCCTGTACATTTTACATTATTTGTGGGTCGTAAAGTAAAGTTAATCCGAAGTAGCTAAATAGTTTCACGTACTTCTCGGTTTTCAGTTTCATATACTTCCATGACCTACACCTTTCTCCTGTATGGCTGACCTAAATTGAACTTAACCGGGGACATGAGTCCAAAGACACATTGCTCAAGGATGTGTGTCTTTGCAATCCCATCAACCCCTGGATTTTGTATCATAATCTCAATTGCACGCATCGGAAATAGTGCAAATATCAAGTGAAACTACATTTAGCGCCACACAACAGAAATAGCTAATAGAATGAATTACCAACGATGAACACGAATGACTTTTTGGCAGTAGTTAAAGGAGATACACTAGACGGAATAGTAAAGCAACTCTATACTCTTTGTACATACGTGTGCACTACGTTTGCAGCTCTTTTGTGGAAGTCTGCTGTGGTAATATTTTCCCCGTTAAGATGTGAATATGTTTCATATATATTAAAGCATTTATTCTAAATTGTATCTATGAAGAAGGCCTATCGTTATGCTAACTTTTCCTGTTTATATGTGAATAAATACACGGTAATGTTCACAATATTTCCTTTTTACTCCACACCATGCTTTCTCCCAAAATATCTTTAAGTCGACGCTTCTGGCATAACATCTTTCCGAAACAGTTTTGTAAATTATATACAGACAGGTATTAGAGAAAAGTATACTCCCGTGAACATGTAAAAGGAATTGCGTTAATCGTTAACAAGAGGTACACAGAGAAGTAGTAAAGAGAGTTCGCGCGTTTTCTACCAAACTGCATTTTCCTTTTTTGTGCACGAGATACATCAGAAAACATAATGAAGTACAGAATTTACACCTTATACACGTAGTGCATAAGGACGCGTTGCCTGTAAAACATCCATCCTATAGAGCGCGTATAAATATAATCGAACATCATATTTATATCGCCTGCAAAGCAGTCAACATCATTTCCGAAAGTACAAGTACACGTATATGCTCAAATTTGATTTAAAATATGTTTATTGATCTTTAAAATAATTGAAATGCATCGTGCCAAATTGTATATTAATCATTTCATCAAGCATCCTGTGTATATGCTTTCCCTTTCTCAAACTTCCAAGGAATTAAATCACTATCGAACAGTTAAATATTTAATCAACGAGAAACTGATGATTAAAGTTAACGAGAGCCTTAACAGACCGTTAGCGTTAACGGATGTTGAAGAAACGGCAATATCTCTTAATCAGGGTTTTAAACATTTAATCAGCGTTGGTGAAATGGGCGGTGAGTCTCTTGCATATGTGAGCGCCAGATGAGCGTGTGCTGAAAAACTGATGCAGGTTTGGTGGGAAATACTGATCTTGAGTTTGGGTCGGACTGGAGAATGTAGGATTTGTTTGATTTTTGGTTAGATTAGGGCGAAAGTGGATGATTAGAGCCAGAGAATTCGCATTGTTGTTGAGAGTGTGAAAAGGCTGAATGTGAAAATGCAAGTAGGATCTGCTTGGTTAGATGGGTAGCCTCGGTTGACTTGAGCCTCCTGGAGGCATTGATTGTAAGTTTTGCTTGCAGAGGTGGTGGAATTCAGGCGCTATCCTTTGAGGCCAAGGAAGAAAGGAAACGCTTCCTCAGTATGCTAAGAATAGGAACGTGAGAAGTGTAAACACATGGTCTATAGGTTTTATGTGAACGGAAGTAGTTAGGGTGTTGTCTTTTAAAGTGATGTCCACGTCAAGAAATGTGAATTTTCTGTTTGAAATACACCAAGCGAACTGAACAACACTGAGCAGGTCCAGTTGTTCTACGAACATGTTAAGGTTGGCTTCACCGTCTGGCCATAACGTGAAGATATATATGGA
>JAGDQP010042437.1:1714-16548 GCA_022664845.1 Lepisma saccharinum | reverse complement strand
ATAAATGTGAGTTTCAACACAAATCCGAAATGAAGATACACAATCTAAAACATTCTACTTACATTTAAAACACGGCGCTCACAAACTATACACAAACTTGATAAAGTCTGACTTTGTTGCGTACCCCATTTACTATATTCTAAATTTTTTATGTTGTTTTTAAAGTTTTTATTCAACTAACTTTGAACTTTAGAGCAATTACGCATTACTATAATGAACAAATTTTTATGACATTTAGAACTGGGATTTTTTTATTTTATAAACAAACCTTATTTTTACATTGTTATCTTATATTTTCTAAACAAACTATTTAAGAGTAATTTCATTTTCGCGCATGGGAGACTGTACTTCAATAACAATAATACAAGCCTGGAGACTGTTACAGCCAAGTAAGTACATTTTATTTTAAGTGTAATCTTTTTCTTTCCCATCATATACTGGAAATGATGAAGATTAAGGAATATATATTGAAAAGAGAACACAATTGTTGCTTCTAATGCAAGACTATATATATATATATATAAAACAAGACGAGCATTCTTCATTCAGTATAGGAAATGAAAATCAGTTCATCTATTTCGCTAGACGTCTCAAATCTAGTTTACCTTTAAAAAGTTCTTCACTGATCTTTACAATTCTTTGCTAAAAAGTAATGTATAAACCTGAATTTCTACCTCACAGACCCTGAATCTCGAGCAGTTTTTTTTTTTTTCAACACGAATACCCGGGGACTGGTTTTCTTGTCTTATATTGAGGTGGTACTTTAAGGTACTTCCCTTTCTATCTCCAAATAGGAAGTAGTTCATGACGAGATGGTATGAAACTTTCTGATACTATAAAGCCCTTATCAATAAAATATCTTACTTTCCCTATTTAAGACCTGAGGGTATCGAGTATTGGTCCAGATTGTTTCCTGACTGAACAAATACCAAAATAATAATCTTATCTTCATACCTCTTTGGATCGAAAGACGATAACTGAACAGCCCATTGATAAATATTGTCATCTACAGGCTCTGCATTAATTCCTGTTTCACGAGCTGTTTCCATGATATTAACCAGATCATTCGTAAGAATTCCAGAAGCACCAGAATTGCTAAAAATCTGTCTCGGATGGTCTTTCACAGTTCCTACAAGAAGTAATTAGCAATAAAATTAGAGTTTCTTCCTCTAGGAAACACATTCTGTATGTCAATTTAAAATTAGAAAGCAATGCGCTGCTCAAAATAAACTTTCTACACACAAGTCAAAGAGTTAAAATATTTTAAGTAAGAAGAAAATTCCCTTTTATAGGCAACCAATAAAGTTCTGCGGATTTTGGCTCTACAAAGAGAAACGTGATAATATGACGTAAGACGTACGTGGAAAATCAGAAATAGTCCCTATCAGCAGTAAGGACATGTCTCCAAGGTTCGGGCAGACTATGGATCCCACGGTGATAGAACTCAACGGAACGTGAACCACAGAGGCCGTCCAGTGCGTGTTTCACCTCATCGAAGGTTCGGAACCGTCGTCCTCGCAGGTGGTTATCTAACGAATGGTATAAATGCTAAACTAAAGATGCAATAAGGGAAATATGGGAATGCATCAGTGTTTCCGAACCAAGCCGTATAATGGAGTCATAGGTGAACTTAGCAACATGTGGTTTTGCGTTGTACTGTAAAAGAATGACAGCTCTGCGATTCATAAGTGCAGGTTCTACGGTTTTCAGTGTTTCATGCACAAGTTCCAATTACTGCTAGTAAACAGTGGCATTGATTGTCTGGCCAGGTGGCACCAGTTCGCGATGCACAATACTCCGAGCAGTTGAGGCAACAAGATTCTTTTTCTCTCTCTCTATAACGGCGATGAACTTGCGAGTTCCATAAGCCATAGAGTAAAATACCAAGCGCGTATATTCTATCGTGTGTAAGACTGCTGTTTATTTGTGTGTCAATGTCAGTGAGCTATTTCTACAAGCATGCTCATGATGTAGCAGTGACGCTTGGTGGTTCTGGCATCTGGCGGCGGTTTCCTTAGTCAGAGCGTCGCGGGCGGGAATTTTGCCATGTGTCTTGAAGGCAAGCCCGTAGTGGGTTGGGAGAAGTTGGTCTCGATGAATTTAGTTATTTTCTCTAGTATTTTCTAGAATCGATCTATGGGCAATGGGTAAAGGTTTAGCTACAGAGTTTCGGCATTATATCATGGGAAAATTAAACTGCATTTTTTTTTTCGATAGGTTGATTGATTGGATGAACGTTATGAAGTGATCCATTATTGTAGTTAACAAACTGAAACATGAATATGTATGCTAATGCTTCTCCTTCGTTGCCTGGTTTCCGTATCTTTTCATGGTATTATTTACTTGTTCTAAATTACCGGGAATTGGGCAACATTGGTATGTAGTATGTTTAAGAGGCAAGCAAAGTACTAGCGATAAATTGGAGCAATGTTTCGATAGCAGAGCAACGCGTACATGCGAATGGCTGCACGTGCTTGAATTTGACATAAAGTGTGCGTCACTTCAGTATTTGTTAACTTTTATTACTTACTGTACCGCTGTTGTTGATTTAATAATAGTTGTTACACATCAACTGAAGTTCGAATATAATTTCACACCATTTACTAGCGTACCCTTATAAGACGAGACCAAAACGAATCTTCGATGTGGCGTTTAGCATACCTGTTTCATGCGGTTGTGTCACAGCCCACCAAACACTAAGCATAATCTTCTCTTGATGCAGTGTTTTGATTGTATGGGAAGGTGTTCATGTGGTGCCAACCAATGATGACGGCGCTCTGGAATATTGTAAAGAACCCGCAGGTCAATACTCTGTTCAGATACGTCTTCTTCTTCTGTGGAGATAGCAAAGAAACATAAGCATTTGCTGTCGCTTTCTGAGCTGCAGTGAACTCATGCGGGACCCATCCACCATACAGTTTCCCAAAGCCGATGGAGTTAATGTCGAATGGTTTCCGCTTGTTTGTAAATGAATGCTTCTCCCAGTGTTTCACATGTTTCGCCATTATCGGCCCCAAAAGCCACCTTAAGTACCTCGTTGTCTATGACTGATGGACGTCCTGTACGTGGTGCGCCCACGAGGGATTTATCGTCGTCCTTAAGTACGTTAAACCACCGTTTTACTGTCCACTCATTTACAATATCCCTACCAAATGCCTGGCATATTTTCTTCCCGCTGCATTAAAGTTCGTTTCCTGTTTAAACTTGTTTACCATACAGGTCCGTATAATGCTGTTTGGAGTTGCCATGCTTGACCTGCTCTCACTGACGTTCCCATTTAACTGTAGTGTTGTCTCACCTCTGAACGAACGGTGTGGGGAGCGTATCCAGTACGACCATGTAAAAATCTGATATTGTGGGTTGCCTTTATAGGATGAAATGTGACGAAATTTATGTGACGTATTTTTCAGTTTTTACACAGCAAAATATAAAGCCAATTTTAATACAACAGTCAGTTTCCGAAAGATTTTACAATAGAGAAAAAAACAACATCTGCTCTTAAAAGTTTTGAAAATCACAAAACATTTCGTCCGATCCAGTGAGCATATATGTCACAAAATTTCTCCGTTTACCTTCATCCCTGCGTATTCTACTTTTGTGTTTTGACACAACCAAATATAGTGAACAAAAATAACTACTGCGTACTTTTAAAAACAAAAAGTTTGGTGTTTTAAATTTTCGAGAAACTTATTAAGCTAAAGAAAATCAATATTCTCGTAAGAATTTAGCACGATCCTTAATTTAAAACTTATCAGGCTTCCGTTGGTAGAACTCGCTACACATTTCGATCTTAAGCATCAAGATTACGTTTACACACCTTCGAACATATCAGAAGTTTTCGGTTTCTTTAACGCCGCGCGCATCTCAGCTTCCTTTTGCCGCCATGCTTTCTTCTTCAAACAGATACGAAAATCCCAATCACTCGGATCCACACTTAAGCCATCTACTGCCATAGATTCGTCTTCTGCTTCATCCTCTGCTTCTTCATCCTCCATGTCATCAGACTAAAAAGCCCACAAAATAGAAGTATTAATGTACAACTAAAATAAGAAACATAGACATAAAAAAGTATGGAATATCTTAACTATATTGAATATGTAGTTACTTAACTCTCACTAACCTTTATTATGAAATAAATTATACTGCGGTGACAATTCCATTACCATTATTCATTACACAATTATATAACTGTATGCACTTGATTGAGTTCCTGCAATACGTAATTGTCAATATTTTTCCTTCAGTGTAAGAATAAAGACTCAACTTCAGATGGATTTCAAAATTTAGATAAGATTATCACATTTTATGAGTCTGTACCTCTCCACGAAATTTGACAGTACTCTAACGGTCTTACCGAACGGTTGTGTCGCTCAGTTGGTAGGGCAGCGTGACCACTTTTTCGGAATTTCAAAATTCCCTGATTTTCCAGGTTTTCCAGAAAATTTAATAAAATTTCCACAAAAGATCTAAAATGGGTACATTCGTGTTTTCTTGAAGCTAAACTCGCCACAATATAAGTGAACTGCAATGTAGAGTACAGAAACATTATTAAGAATGTCAAGTCACTTTAAAAAAGAAGAAGAAGAAGAAGAAGAAGAAGAAAAAGAAAACTACAGAAGGTAAGTAGTCTAATTTTAATCAATTACCTGCCTACTACTGGAATTAACACCACATTCGTTGAAATGTTTTAAGACCTCAAATCATTGATTTCATCATCAACTGCAGACAGCTTCTCCTTAACATCAGCCAACAACTTTATTTTCTTTGCCTCGAGCTCAACAACCTTATCCTTAATGGCATTTCTCTTCTCCTGTTTCTTCTCTTCCTCGTCTAGATTCTTCAGGCATTCAACATATACTACATGAGCATTGCGGGCAGCATGGACAACTTTCTTTGTAATCTGAAACGTATCAATACCACCAAAAGCTGAAATTGTATCATGCACCCTCCTGTGTGCAATTAGACTCTGCTCTCTTTGATTTTCAATAAAACATTCTTTGTTGGTGAAAAATCAGCTCTCCACACTGGCATTTCCATGCGACAGAATTACGAGAAATTTAACAAAGTCAACCATAAGCGTTGATCTTGGGCATAAATCCAGCATTTCCATCCAATGGTAATCAAATCTCTTATTTTCCACCTCATAAATCTTCATTGCTTTCAACACCAGAGAATTTTTAGCAAAAGCTTTAAATTCAACTACAATTTGATCCGTCAAAGCTCCTGAAAGCCAATTTTTGGATACCACGATTTCCAGAGAATTAGACACTTTCTTTCCAGCTAGCTTGTCATCCACAAACACGCTTGGATCCAGAAACCAAATTGTTCTTGTCAGGTTGAATTTCAGTAGTGATCTCTCAATTACTTTCAGTAAAAATTTCTGACATCCTGTACAACAATCTTTTTTCGAAATTCAAGAATCTCTCTTTCTGACACAGAATTGGCTTTTCGTAAAGCATCCTTTGATGTGTAGCCAATGTTTACAAATTTAGATTTTTTTAAGTTTTCATTGCTCTGGAAATCAATCTTCACTAATTAATGGCTTGCCTTCCAACTATCTTTTACAAACCGACCAGCAACAGACAACACAACGATATGAAGGGAGTTGTAATGGAAAGGAGCTAGGGAAAACTCTCCCTGAAATTCGTGTAGGAAGGGTTTAACAGTCTTTGCTCATGTTGTGAATAAGCCTAGTTTTGCACCAAAAAGATTGTCATTTATGAAATTTCTGACAGTATCAAAGCTCTTGCATTGTGGTACTTTCCTCTCGTCAACAGCCTGCTGCACGTATTTCTTTGAATTGGGCAATATTTCTACGGCTCGGGAAGAAACCTCTGCATTTTCCGTCCATCTAATGCTGTAAAATTTCTTCGGAAACACAGAACACCCTGCGAATCTTATGTAATCTGCTCGATGAGTTGGAACGTCCTTGAATAAATTATAAGATCTCAGCTATTCTTCTCATTTCCAGTCCGTTGCTTGCATGGCAGCTTTGAAAACACAATGGAACGTTTTCCACATTTTCATGAAAATATTTATTCACTTTGGAAGCTACTATTCATAACATAACAAAGAACACGTTAGAACACAACCACTGCTTTTTTTTAAATCCAGTGACAGTCTACTTCCTTGGCGCTCAGACCAATCGAAATGACGCTGCAATCTCAGCATGGCCTGCTTCATCCACAAACATTAAGGCAGGTTTACACGCTACGACTTATCGGTCATGTAAAATCAAACATATGGAGAAGTAGATCACGCGTTTCCATATAAAAAGCATTGCTCACGTTGAAGCCGGAAGTGGACGGGGCACTGGTGACTCTAGGTGGAGCATTGATGGCACAAGGAGAAGTCTATTATGTATGACTAAAGCAGATGACGTCCACCAATAGATGTCTGCCAATTCCAGCTTCAAAAGCATGTAACAGACAACCTCTACCAATAGATTTTAAACGTAGTCTGATCCAGGCGTAAGTCTGGCGGACAAAAATATAGAAGGTGTCGGTTTCGTAACCATACTCTGTTGATGACCATACAGAGGATGGTGATGTAGAAACCACCATGTGGATCATTAATTGATTTATAGAAACCAGTGAAATATGCTGAACCGTATTTTAAAGTCAGTATGGCATGAGGAAAACCCAAAACACATTTGATGATCAATAATCACACATCAGATTACTTACACAACTACAAGGTATCGGCTTTCATGCAAAAACACATCAAATAAATTATATGAATACGAGTTTAATAAATACAAAAGACATTGGGATAATAAATACAATGAACTACAAAATATCAGCAAACAAATTGAAATTACGTGCGTTATGAGCTCTTATCATTTACATTCAATATACTGTTCTGTTCTTTAATGGAACAAATAGCATCATTGACTTTTGCGCAGAGATTCGACGATGCAACGGCCGTGCATAACAAAAATAGTGTTTTTATTTACAGACTTCCAGATTTTTTGGGACGTTCGGTCGAGAAATAGCAGAGTGAGAGGGAGGGGGGGATGAATGTTTCCACATACACGCACACTTTTAAGTCTTTACAAGATGACGTCCCTCGGAGATCACTCGATGCAAGGAACTCAACGACGAACTTCACCCAAACGGGCGGCTCAACCACCAAAATTTGTTAGCCGGAACCACGTCCTGCAGACAAGCCAAAATAGGCCTGAGAGTGAAAATGAAGCACTCAGTTCAACTTAATCACGTGCATGATGATTTTCTCGTAACTTTTCTAAGAGCGAGTTGGTAGCACTGCTGAATATACAAAATACAGTCCGAAGATTATACAACGAATTGCTGCTTCTAGTCGTGATACACTGACACATGTATTGTCATTGTTGACGTAGTACCGACATGACAGAAACAAAGAACACGAACACTGTCTCGTTCTTTGACTTCGAAATACGACTAAAAAGACTTAGACAAATGACACAGCGTTCTAGTTTTCTCGTGATTTTAATTCTTTAATACAAGCACTTCTTCCAATGCATGCTTTATACGAGAAATTACTAATTACACGTCTATTTTACATCAACAAAGACGTTCGAAGGTGCGAGCACATCACACGAGATGTTGCACTCTCCAGTTGTAAACTTCGACTGAAGAACTCTTTCTGCGTTCACTACTTGAAAAGACAAAAAAGACGCACACACAGAGTTCTCGAAATTCGTCACATTATCGTGACAACTTTAAGGTTCATTACAACAGATCACATACATATATAATAAAACTTAAATGCATGAAAGTGCACACAAAGAAAATATTACAGTCGGTGGAGATACCCATTTATATATCAAAAGTGGACTATAAATTGTAGACCGTCTACACGTGGATCACATAAAATACAGCGCACTTTCCCACTCTAACAAAGAACTTATGCGTAATAACTCAAATGTACGCAAATTAAAACATTATATCGAAGATGGGAAACCATATGTTTCACTCCTATCCCAATCTTATGACTAGTGTGATTCAACTCACATATCGACTGCGTGGTAAACGTTATGACTTGATGAATCTCACAAGACTAACAAACTATACAAGTAAATGCGTCAAACAACTAGACAAAGTACGCAATCACGGGATGTCTTATTTTTTTCTTTTGTATTTATTACGCCCCTTTTTTATTTATGGCTAATCACGCTCATTACTTAAATTAAGACTAAAATCCCGGTTACAAGCACGCTCCCATTAGAACTCTAGTACAGAGAATGAGTTTGGCAACGCAACACAGTGCTTGTCGGCCGAGCTCACGCTGGACTCACTTGTCCCTGCCCGCCAGTCGGTCCGTGGCTTTCCCATGACTTAGTGCTTCATGGTTTATTGCTGAAAATATTTTGTATATCTTTTCACGAATTCTACATATACTAAAAACAAAAACTTGGTTCTTTAATACGTCCGACATGCACTGGTGTTCAAATACGTGAATTAAAATATTTTAAAATTAGAACTTAACGTGTTGCCTAAAGTCACCGGAGAACCTAGGGCCTCTTGGCGGGCGGGGATAGGTGAATCGCACGCAGACGTGGTCGGAGATAGGTATATCTGTGTGCAAAATAAACGAAAAGACGTGTTTTGCGCTATGTTTGCACGTTTCGTATTTTCATCCGTTTTTTATTCCATCTTTCTGTTTACATGCTCCGTTTTACCTGATGGGATGTGTCGAATCCGACAAAACGTACGATAGGACGTAGCGCATAAACCTGTTTTTCTGAGCGAGACCCATATGAAAAATTGGCGAAAAATCTGAAGTAAAATACATGAGGTAAAAAGCTTTTATAGTATGAAACGTAGTTTTCAATTCTGTATAAAAAAACAAAAAGTTGTGTCTCCCAAGGCTCCCGTCATAGTACCCTTTGGGTCAAAAGTCTGGTATCACAGGATAAATAGGTAAAATATTTTTCTGAGATAAAAATGGATTAGAATAAAAGTTTAATACTTTCAAACGTGGGTTTCAATTTTGTTTTTAAAAAAATGCTCCTACAGTCTCGTCATAGTGCCCCTGGGGTCAACTTAAAAATTTAAAATGATAACTCTTACATGAAGTAGTATTTTCAGATTCCAGAGAAACAATGTCACTCACGGAGTTTCGGAGCTGAGCCCTCATCGAGTGAATGTACGGAGCCTGGGGCGCGCAGAAGCACCGAGTGGTGTCAGGAAGCGGAGCTCCCAGCCAACCGCAAACAACAACGTGACCATGTTAAACGACGATTGGTACATGAATATGAACTATCTGCACCTAAGTAGATAGAACTATGAACTATCTCCACTACTTTCAGAATCAGCAATATGTGTGGTACAAAGGGAAGTATTTTAGAAGCGAGAAACCTAGCTAGGCCTCGATCAGTTCGAACAGAGGCAAATGAAGTACACATCGTCGATTGGCTTCGGAACTAAACATCAAACAATCTAGCTTTCAGAACATATTGTTTGATTTAAATTTTAATCTGTGGATCCCATGGTCTTACTGAAAACGATCCAAATGGACTAGCGGAGTTCGCACAAATTTGGATTGAATAGTTAAATAATTATCCTGATTTAGCCAAACATGTTATATGGATTCACACAGCAAATTTCATGTCAGCTGAAGTGTTAGTAACTACGTATATTCGACGGCTACAAATCCCAACCAAACAACTGAGCATTATGAAACTAGATCTGACGTTGGGAGAGGAATAAGTTACGATGAACTCATTGGTTCCTTCTCTTCTGACGCAAATGTCTCTTCTGACTAACTGAAATCCCTACAAGAGAAAGTACCCTATTGATGCTGCTAAGACAGAATTTTAGTGAGTTATTGCAACAAGATGGCGCACTCATTTCTAAAACTCGCAACAATACAAAGTTTATTGATAAATGTATCTATTCAAATAGTTGGTTTCTTACCTCTGACGAGCTCATAGAAGTTGGCTTAACAGACTTGGTAGAGTATAATGACGATGCCCTAAAATAAAACAAAGTCCTTTAGATTCGCATTTTAAGCACTAACATTGTAATTATTCTATAATATTGGGTTCTTAAACATCTAAGATGCCAGTGTAATTATTCTATAATATTGGGTTCTTAAACATCTAAGATGTCGTAGTAAATAAGAAGAGTGCCGAGTTCAAATTACAAGCTCTGTATTCAAATTTATTGACGAAGGTGCAACCGTAAACATTGGACAACCAAAAGATAGCATGCATTGATATTTATCACATCGCAGCTGTGCATTATCTAAAATACTGACTTTCCGACATATTTAGACATTCCTACATAATGTTACTTGACTATCATCAAATATTATTCAGTACTATTCATAGTTACGATAATTGCTGGACGCTTCTCAAAAATATCAGAATTGCAAATAGAAATTGATTTCAAGACATTATATTAATCAACAAACATAAAGAAGAACATAACAAGCGTAAAGAATGTCAAACTTGGTGTCTGACGGAAAAATATTAAAATCTGAATAAGGCTCAAACAGACTTTTAGTTTAAAATTGTGCTATTGCTTCTGCTTATAAAATATCATGTTTTTATGGGAGCACTTTAAATATTCACAAACATACTATAAATTCACTAAACGTAAATACAGGGTGATTACAAATGATTCATCCGGTTTCGTGAGTTTATTAAAAAAAAACTAATACACTTACAGTAAAGCAACATACTGCAAAAGAATCAGAAACTGTCCAAGTTTTAACGTATAATTTCTCATACATGTAACTTTCACGACTAGCGACAGATGGCAGCAGTTGTGAAAATGGCGTCTTGGAATATGAAAAGTGTCAGTCAGTCGAGGTCGTGAGTTCGAACCCAGCGGGCGCCAACCAATGTTGTTTTTATCTAGCAGCGTTAAAGTGAAAACGTAGTTCGAACTTGCTCAGGAAAGATCATCTATCTAATTTGCTGCTTCTTCACGTCTTACAGTTCAGCGTGAATTCCGAAGACAGTTCAAAACAGAAGCACCAGGACACCAAAGCATATTGCGATGGTACAGGCTGTTCAAGGACACAGGTTGTATCTGCAAACGTACAAGCACAGGACGTCCTACCATCTCAGATGAAACAGTGGAGCGAGTGCAGGCTACTTTCACTCTCTACCCACAGAAGTCGACACATCGCGCCAGTCATGAACTTGGTATTGTATCACCCACTACCATCTAATGTGGCTGAACTCAAGGAACGCATCACACATGCATTCACTACCATCACTCCCGCTACGCTAGAACGCGTTTGGAACGAATTGGACTACCGTTTAGATGTGTGTCGTGTGACTAAAGGAAGCCAGATAGAGAATTTGTGATGATGCTACTATCTGTCGCTAATCGTGAAAGTTACACGTATGAGAAATTACGCATTAAAACTTGGCCAGTTTCTGATTATTTTGAGGTAATTCTAGAGTGATATGACAGAAGTTTATGTCAATTTTATTACTTTTTCAGAATAAGCGTTTGAAAGTTTTGTCTCCCGCTAAAAAATCGATGTTTTGATGCATTTGCGTAAATACTGCCAGTTTGTTCCTTGTAGTGACTACAAGTCTTGATTTGACTCTCATGTTGCAAGAATGGTTTCAAAATGGCGGTTGAAAGACATATCAAGTTCTGCCACATTACGATTGTACACATAATAAACCACATACATCTGACATATCTAGATGTAAAACGTTTGATTAGTAACCTTTAATGGATTTTTAATGGTACAAAATATTTTCAGGCTTTTAAATTTTGGTATATTAACAACGGTCATGAATGTTATTCATATAAGCACAAGAACTGCTAGTCACTATTGCAATGAGGTTTAAAAGAATATGGTATTTTTCATCTTCATAGTGTCTATTCACGTTATAAACAACGTGAAATACTCTTGAGATTTTGTCAAACTTTCTTTGTGTCGCAAAATCTATATGTACAGCAATATAATAATGTGCTTTATTTTCTTTGTTTGAAACACCATAAAATGTATGGATAGATAAAACTAACATTTTGTTGGATACGCAGGTTTTAATCCTTTTCCTGATCCTCTGATGCTGAATTTTCATCAAGAATAATTGGTTCGCGGGGATCCGTGCATAACTCTTTGTAGAAACCATGGTAGCATGGATTCATGAAAGGTAATAGGTCTAATAGATCAGCCTTCTTGCGCGGATTTACTAACAGGGATCAACTGTAGCATTTTGGAAGCTCAGGCAGAGTTGATGGACGACCACGACAATTTTTGCGGAACTCAATAACACGAAACTGTGCATCTTCATCTAAGGAGTCCTTAAATCTGACAATACCAAATTCTTCTGTATACTGCATCCACCTGATCCGAAGCCATTTTATGGGATTACCATCAGTATCTTTCACGCGGCGCACCAAGACATCTGACATCAAAAAGTTGGGATCAAGAAAGTCACTTTGGGTCATCTTTTTGACAACCAATTTCTTCTTTCCACGAATAGTACGGACCAATAAATACCAGTCCTGAGGAATGTGAATTGGTATATCTCTCGACTTTAGCTTTTTCTATTTTAGCGTGATCTGTATCACGTTCAAGATGGGAATGGCCAGGTACCATAAATTTGTGGTTGAGAACGGACAAGCTTGATTTCTTTTGAAGCAAATACATAAGCATGCAAGTCATGTTTATGTTGCGATTCTGTCCCCCCGCAGGAATCAGAGTATAAGGTAGCTGTAGAAACATTGCTACCTACTTCTTCCATGAAATATTTATAAATAAAAGATGATATTTCTACTGACCATCGTCATGCTATACCTTCATGCCACATAAAACACCAGCACTGATCACTTGCTAAATCATGGACAGTAAGATTGTATATCCAAAGTTCTTTGTAGAACACAATGTTCGTAGACATGCACGGAGTAGGAAGACAGCTGTAAATCAAAACAGAGCGCACCAAAATTGTTACTTGCTTTGCTTCTTTCTTTGTCCTTCGACTTACTGTCGTACGCATTCTGAGCACTTTGTTGATGAGCCTGAAGGTCATTTTCAATGTCATTTCTCTGGTCAGAATGAACATTACGCAACAAACACTGCAACTTGTCGCATGTTTTGCACGTGTCAACACGAGGCTTCTTAAAAGAAATATTCATACTTTTGAAAACGTTTTTGTAGATTGCGTAAGATACGTGGGATGTTTCCTCACTTCTACACTTTTCTAAATAAAGGTCATACATTTTTCTAATATTCAAGAAACTCGGTAAATACTATTTTGAACTACACTTTCTGGTGTAGTGACTTTCGTATATGGGAAATGATCTAATGTGATCCTTGATCTTATTCACTACAGAGGCATCTAATTTACTCCCGGGCTCATGATGACCTCGAGCATCAGACTGAATAATACCGGATTTATTTGCCAGTTTTTTCTTACATACTATCTGGTGTAGTAAAAAGTAATCCATTATTCTTGCATGACATTGAAGGCTTGACTTACCATAGTTAGAATGATCCGATTTAGGTCACATATGCGCCGTTTTGTTCGATAACGTGTTCGTCGGGAAGTGGCGCTCCCATCGCCCAGTCAGTTTTACTGGCTGCAATCAGCCCTGGCAGTTGCCAACATCGTTGCTGCCTATGGGAAGTCCAACAGCAGGGCCAGAGTGCTTCTCTGTTGAGAATTTTTACTTCCCACTAGCGTAGGGGATTGGCGACCCCATCGCAGGTCTATGGACCGCAACGTGATGACACCATCACATAGCCCGAGCAGCAGACCATCGCTGCTCGTATACGGCGTAGGGAAATGGCGACCCCATCGTCCAGCTGGCTTATTCTGGTTGAAATCAGCCAACAACGGCGTAGGGAATTGGCGACCCCATCGTCCAGCTGGCTTCTGCTGGCTGCAATCAGCCCTCGCAGCTAAACATCTACGCTGCTTGAAAGGAGGACCAGCCGAGAGGATTTCATTTACATTCACCCCATTTTTCATCCATTGAAGACTCATTATTTCATCTCCTCTTGTGCTGTGAGTTGCGCCTCCGAGCAATGACCAAGGATGTGACAGGATGTATTTGCATTGACGATGGCCCCTGGGCCCAATGGAAAGGGGGTGGAACCATTGGATAGCGCCTAGTTCTTAACAGCAGATTCTTGGATGGTCTAGCTCGTTGAGACTGGGAAGTGCGCCATTGGGGAGCTCTTCGGACCTTTGGTCTCGCCAACACTCGGGGGAGTGGGTGTCCCAAGTATCCACCAGTCGGGAGTACAAGTGATTTCGACGCGAAGTTATTGGACTACGCCTCGATTTCCAGCTTGCTGACAAGGGTGATGAGGGTAGTACCGTCGTTGGCTCCTCAGATCGAAAACGGAGAAGTGTGGGTATTTACGGCTAAAATTCATCATGGCTCCACCACATCCTAACAAGCCGCCTTCACGCACAGAAAAGAAGAAGACAAAGAGACAGAATGAAGAGAAAGTCACTGAAGATAATAGAAAGAAGGCGCATATAGTTACCAAAACAACCAGTGACACAGCAGAAAAAATAGAAGTAGAGGAACAGACATGTATCGTACCGACTATCACACGATATTTTGTTATTAAAGTAAAGAATGAAGCAGAGAATCCAGGTGGTTTGAAGGGGTTATCCCCTTTCATCATATAAAAACAACTGAATCATGTCGCCGGCGAACTTGCACATGTTAAAAAGCTTCGCAACGGCAGCTTGCTCGTGGAGACATCCACTAACAAACAGTCAACTAATCTCTTAAAATTGAAGACCCTAGGACAATTCGAGGTTTAAGTTGAACCGCATCGTCAACTAAATTATAGTCAGGGCGTAATATCTTGTTGGGACTTGCAAGATGTCCCTGAAGAAGAGATTAAGGATGAACTTG
>JAGDQP010042436.1:0-16548 GCA_022664845.1 Lepisma saccharinum | reverse complement strand
TTATTCATATCTCTTAGAAATAAACGTAAATGGAATTTCTGATTATTTATATCGTAGTCCCCGTGGTCCTCTATGTGGTACTCAGCGACTCATTGTTTCTTCCTCTGAATGGAGGAATATCCTGAATCTCTATGTCTTCGCGCACATTTACATTGTCTTGTTGGTTGTCTAATCATTAACCGTGCTTTGAAACAACTTCCTGGAGGAAAGAACTATTAATTCTTAGAACTCAAATCATCACTTATTATTAGAAGTGACTACGCATATATTACAAATAACAGAACATATTAATTTAATTAAGTAAATTTTGTTTTGGTTGTTTAAAATCTCATTGGAGCAAATGTTTATTCCTGTTTTGTATTATAAGGCTCTAAGTAACATATTTAAGGGGAAAGGAGTTGTGGCGAAAATAGTTTTAACAATAGAAACATCTTTTACAACTGAACTAAAAAAAATCATTCCTGAAGAATGTTTATGCAATTGTATCATTCAGTTCTTATTTGTATCAAATAATATTAAAAATTAAATCTCGCTTAAAAATTCTCCTAATCATGTAAATGTGCTTGCTACATTATAAATCTCTAAATGAATGCTTTTCATTAACTTTTTATTTTACTATTAAAATTAACAGCTGCTGCTTTGCGTTTATAGTATTTAATCACATTCTTCCATTTCTCATTCTAGAAATTATTAGTTATAATTTCCAGTTCAGCTCTCATTTTTTTTAAAAAATATTTTCACAATGATACAAGCAGCGATTAAATAAAAAACACAGCTTTCTGACAAGACTGAATTCTATAATAACAAAAATAACTTAAAACGTAATAGTTTCAGAAGTACACCGCTTCTTCCTCAGACTTCAATCTAAAATTTAGTCTACAACTGACTACACTTTACACTGTACAATAGTCAGTTGTAGAGAGTAGTCGTAGGAAGGAAGTGGTATAATTCCGAAACCGTTAAGTTTAAATTAATATTTTCGTTATTAATAATTCAGCCTTGTCAGAAAGCTACAGTTTTCTTTCTTCAAGATAGATACAAGGCTATATTGTCATAATATCGACTGAGATTAAAGTGAACTTAGTAAATTTAGGAATTATTTTGTTTTTGCCTATCATGTATAAGTTTAATACTATAGAAAAAGTAAAAGTAGTTTATTTTACAAAGCGTGAGAAAATAGAAGTCGTTTACTCGGTCTTTTGTAGTTATTTATACAACGGAATTTACATTTAGATATTAAACTCTAAATTATTTGTTTTTAATTGTAGAGTCATTTCATCTTATTTAAAGTCTCTAAGCAGATGTTAAACCATTTTAAATTTTATGCGTGTTATAAATAAATAGATGCTTCCTATCTTTTAGCTATATTGAAATTATGATCTTTTAAATATAATTTAGTAGTATTCATGCAATCGACTTATATCTCTAGAAAAACACAAAAGATTAAATATTTTCTCGTGATATGCGATTACCTTAATTAATTACGATTAAAAAAACTCAATACCGTGGAAGTTATTCCTGCCCCTTAATGTTTCTCCTTTGATTTACATTTATATATGTTTTTATCACAACAATTGAACGACCCAGTTGAAAAATCGTTAAAAAGGAACATACCCAAAGTGACAAACTCAAATTTACAAAAACTTTCACAGTTGATAGTTTCCACGTGCAAAGAAGTAGTGTAAGATCCTACGTTTCCCAAATTCCTCTAGAAGAAGTTAGGCGATTTCCTTGTAAAATATATTGAGTGATTCAAATGTGAGTAAAATAGTTTCTACAGATTGGACGCAACATAAACGTAACCATATCAAATGTAAATGAGACAGATATTCGCATCTCAGATGAATGCTACTTTCTCCGTCCGCCATCTTCGATTCAACTTTTTTTTAAATGTTAATAAGGGCGAGTGACATATCTAACACACCAGTAATGTTCTCAAAGTGTCACTGGTGAGATTAGATTATCACCGATGACAATATTTCTAAACATCGTCAAGTTATTGTACGTAAAATGTTATATTTGCTATATATTGAACTCTCCATATAATTTCCACATAATGTGTCCATGTTAGAATATGAACGTATCCATATTCAACGCCAATGAGATCAAGTACTACATGTTTGAAACATGCTACATGCTCCGTTCAGCATCTTGGATTCTACACATTATCTTGACGTAAGAAGAGGGGACATTGCCATATCGAATTCATATCAATTTTCCCAGGAACTCATTCAAGGATTTGTTTGTATTATCTTTAACCAGTCTCAAGTTATTACAAGTTAATTTAAAAATGTTTTAGTCCCATATTACTGTAATAATGAGCGGAAATGACAACATAAGATAAGATCGTGCCAGTTATTGCCATATAAAGTAATAACTCTAGATACCAGAAATATCATTCTATCACACACACAGTGCAGTGGTGAAACTTATTCACAGATTTAGGCAAACAGGAAGTAGGTGTAAAAAAACGAAAAGCCATGGCAAATATCGCCACATATGTCGAGGCAGCAACTGTGGTTTTGACAATGCGTGTTAAAAGCCACACTAAGAACACATGAAATAAATTAAATATGCTAATATGGTCTAAGTCAAATTTATGTTATTCGTGTCTTCTCCAAACATTGCCTCCGTACTAACTGTAAATACTACGTGAAATGACTTAGGTTGATCCGCATCCGGGTTCTTAGTTTTTCAGGAGGCCCTGAAACAACTTTGGAGTGATCAGACTTTTCATTATCAAACATAATTGTAGATATCAAAAATCTTGGTGTACTAACATACAATTCAATTTTGCCATATTTTTCTTTGTGTAGCTAGGCTTTTCAAATGAAAATACGTCGCCTTCGCTTTATTAGGACTCAATTACACGCAGCGAAATATAGATGTTACTATGGAATTTATTAGTTTCGAGAATTACAAATCGAAAAATGGAACTTAAAGACAATCACATGAATTACTTCTAGGATAAACCTAACAATATCAAATCATATGAAGTAGCATTTATTATCAACGGAAGTTTTATTGCAAACTTTTTAGACGAATGTTTAGTAGAATAATTAAAAGCAAATATTATATGGTGCTCCAAAATCGCCCCCCTCGATCATTGGTATTTCTTGTTTTAATAAAAGCCAACCACTAAATAACATCCAAAACTGTGGCACGAGAATATTTTTTTGTTTAATTTCAATAGTATATCACTTTAAAATATTTAGAAGTTATTAGCTATCACCACTTGCACTCGAACATTTACCTTCTTGAGTGTGACGTCATAGGTGAGAAAGGAGACTTGTACATAAAAATTCGATTGTGTTAGCGCAACAATCACTGGCTTTTGAGTGCATTAAAAATATTATACACAGTAAATAAAATAGCTCTGTTAATTCAACAAAATATGGTGTTTAAGGTGACTATCACATTCTCTGTGTTAAATCAACACAACACACGGTAATGATTTCGGTACTGGAAAGAAAAATGTTAGCATATTCCCTTTTTTACTCGATTTCATACTCCAATCATTTAACAATACATTCTAAATGTATCAATTTCTTTCCTTCTCAATTTATAAAAAAACTCGCATCTGAACAATTACCCATAAGGAGAATTTCCATCTGACATTCATGAAAGATGTTCTACTAAAACCTTACTAAATTTTAGATCATTGATGTGATAACGAATAATTCTAAAAAAAAACTTTTTGATTATTTCCCACATGGGAATTTCTGTTCACATTAAATTATGTTACGAAAAAAGGTTTCTGCTTTCCGCATTTGAAACATGCATCGGAAGCACTAATACTGTTTAAGGTTTACATCAACCTTATCAAAATTTTGACAATGAATAAACACCTGAAAGTGTAAAACAGAATTACCGTTTAATTGAGACAATTCTTTACGTAAATAATTGAGACTATTCGTCTCATACTTGTTCTTCAATTTCACGTTTATTTTCCTCTTCCTTTAGCTAAAAGAAATTGTAAAAATTCTTAGCAGTATAGTTTGCCATAGGTATTTTTGCAATTATGGCATTACCGAATTCAAGAAAATAGGCGCTGTATATACAATATGATAATTTGTATCATATTGCTTCAATTCGTCTCAATAGCCTTGCATATATAAACATTCCCAAAAATTCCCAACACTTTCATGTTATCTTTGAAACTTTTTCTTGACTTGGTTTCTTTGCGTATTTGGGCTTGCAAGTCCAAAGCTTGAATTTTTCTTAATGCCAGTCATTAATGGTAATCCCAGCCATTTTACTGAACATTTTAAACTTTTCATAGATCACCATTTATTATTCATCGTTTTGTACAATAAATTTGCATCTTGCACATATATGAGACATCGTAAAGGATGATTTATTAATGTAATTCCTTCTAAAGAATTGTAAACTTAAGTAGTAAATTGCACTAACATTTTGGTGTAAATTACTGAGAGGCAACCGCATTCCTGGCTAACATATTTAATTAATTGAATCTTATGACCTCTTTTCCCATTCATATAAATTTTTACATAAACCCTTTCAAGCCCATGCACACAAAAATCTTTGAACACATCTCCCTCCTCCTTCCGCGTACTCTGAAATATTACCGTGTACTGGTTTCTAATACCTTCGTAATTTTCCACAACGATATATTTTCCCAGACTCATCCAGGAACTCATTTATAAAAGTATTCTCTTTTATTTTGATGTCGCGAATGACTGAGTCAAGTTTTATCGTGCCTTAAATACCACATTTTTTTAAAAATTAGTATGGTTTAGTTATCTGTTTACTTGTATCGAAGTAAGATTTAATTTGTATTGTACTTTCTTATCTATCGGTAACCGTATTAAATGTTCCATTATAATACTTATACATATTAAGAATACGGATCTACACATTAAATTTGTTCATTCACTCTTGTACATCTTGACAAGTAACAAAAACCTTGGCTAATAAGGCCAAACCGTACAGCATTAAAGTATCCACCTTGAATCTCAGAATTTTATGACCGCTAAATATAGTTGTAATATAGATAGGTCACTACCATTAAGAATATTTCATTTATAATTTTCCTCTTTAACGCAAGTTCAAAACGGAAAGAAAACTCAAAGCCTGAAATTAAACTACACATCATGTCCAGTTATCACAATCTCGTAAACTTGACGTCTTCGTACCCCATAGTTTTTGTTCCTTCCAGTTGTCTTTAAAGGAAGATAGAACAGGGTCACTTACCTCGTTATAGCTCTTAAAACGAATGTTTCTGTACGGCTAGCTGAAACATTACTTCCTTCTTATTATTCGAAGAAACATGTTCTTTCTTCGACAAACCCCCTTCAACAGCTGCTAGGTCACCAGTCCACTCGTTTAATTAAAAATAAATACCACTCAAATAAGATAAAGATGCACTGCAAGGGACTCATCCACACCATCTTAAATCAGTTTTCCCTTCTTGGTTTTACTTGAAACTCTCTACTCCTTACTCTTTTCGGTTCGTCTTTCTTTTTTAATATAATTTTTGCTCCCTTACCGAAGCGTCAATTTGCTTTCTATTCGGACCATTGAAACTATCCAAGTCTTAGTTCGACCTTCATACAATGCAAGAATCTTGCTCAGCTTGCATAGGTGTTACATCTGGTTCACTGCTCTTCTGCTCCTTTCCAGTCTGTGGCAACGGTAAGTTTTGATAATTGAATTTTAAGGGAGGTTCACTTTCTTTACAGATTGTCTTTTTCGCATTTGACGCAGAAGCTGTCGAATTACAACTGTAATTATTGATATTAACTGGGTATTATATTATCCTTAATTTAAAATCTTGAAACTTCTATACATGATTGAAAACACTAAACTCTCTTCACATTGTACACTGAGTATCTAAGGTTCATACATTTCAAATACTGAACCTTTACGATTTTCCGTATTGTTCAAAGCTTTTCACTATAAAATCGTTCAAGATTTCGTTAGCAATAGTATAAGCCACAAAAATATGGTTTTCCGGTATGTCTAAAAAAATGGTAATAAATATCTCTCATCATCTACTATAAAACTTACCTCGCTATTGCACTCATTAACTGCTTTCGGATTTTTATCCAGTTTAACATAACATTGCCAGCATTAATAATATATTTTAACGCCATTATATCCTTCTCGTCTAATTCCATAGAGTCAAATATAATATCCTGCACATCAGACATATTTATCCTGTTGAGCGAAGCCCCAAAATAAATCTGTATCTCATTTTGTCGATTAAACTGGAACAATTTCATATAAGTAATTTCTAAATACTATACACTATCACAACCCAAAAGGGCACAAATTGAGACCAGACAAACCACAAACATACGTTCGGCAAAGGCCACGATAGGAGCGAGCTACGATCAACCTGCACACAAGCTTCCCGTAAGAAAACTCTGCGTTTAGCAGACTTGGCTAAATTGTTAGGCTGAAAAACATTAGATACAAAATATATTCATTGAACATCATTTGAATTAAACATCAATAATATAGATTCAAACAGAGTAAGGGGACCAAATACATGTTTCCGACCCCCCCCCCAAATAAACTAAGTTACTTGCACAACTTATCCGATGTTTTAATCACTTTCTATTTGTCAATTAGATAATAAAATTTTTATTCATTGAGAATGATCCATTTCTATTAAAACATGCAGACCTATTCTCCAGCATCACGACTTTTGTATTGTAACAACTTGTTTAATTCTGCGCTTGCTTTCTTAGAAATGACATAAGTCATGAAAGCGACTCTGGTTTTATTTGATGCTCAAGAACATTTTTATTGACTATACTGTTGTATTTGGTGTTTTCTCTGACTGGGGATTTAGCACAGCCGGCAAGACTTCAAATTCAACAACCCAGGTTCAAATCTTGCTGCAGCTGTAACTTTTATCTCCAGTACAAAAATCAATAACGTGTGTTGTGTTGATTTAACACATAGATGGTAGTCACGCTGGGACATCACATTGTGTTTAATTAACATAATCATTTCTTCTGTGTAAGTTTAAGAAAAAAAAATAAAAAAAATGTTCTTGCGATAGTTATGCACATCAATACTCTCAATTTTTATGAATTGCCGGGAATGCGACCCAGGTAAATGGATTAATGTAATTTTAGCGAGCATATTAATGTACCATTGGAGAAATATCCACTGAACTATAATAAAATAACCTTGCATCCCCACAAGAATGATATACGTTGAGCACTGAAGGCCTAAATGAAACAAACAATAATGAACATAGTACCAGAGAAATGCATGACATTAATTGATCAGCGCTCTTGACAATGTGTATACATGTTGATTTAAATATATTTTTAAAGAAAATGCCGTTACTCTATTATGAGGTATTTAACAAATTATAAATTTTATATTAGTGCTTGCTAGGATGTGTATTCTTTCGGCTAATTTTACATTACGAGTCCTCGAGATATTGTTTCATGTATGAAGTTTTCTTTTCATGTTTAGCTAGATTTTACTATATTCAGGTCTATTTGGGTCTGCACATTATTGAAACGTATATTTGTATTATTTAGTTCAAGTATTATATCACAAAGTATATAATTATCTTGCGTTATGTATTAGAATGTATATTGATAATATTTGCGTCTATATTTTCGTTTCTGACACACTTTAGAGGCATGTTAATTTTACATATTTCCGACACAGAATTGTAACTATAAGAGTATGAAGAGCTATGACCAGAAAGAATATATTGTTCAAAACATTGGAATTTCGAAGTAGATGATTGTATACAATGTATCAATTTCTGCTTTCAATTAATTACCAGTATAGTGCTGATAACACATTATTGCTTCCTCTCTTTTAGTGTCACTTGGTGGCGTTTTTGGGCTATTTATTGGTGCAAGTTTAGTAAGCGCCGCAGAGTTGCTATATTACATCTTCTTGAGACCCTGCTTTATCTTGAAGGACATGGCATAACAAGGAGGTTACGTACTTTGTACAGAGAGTAGAAGAAGACAATTTATCATGTAAGCTCTGATAACTGAAGTGTCATTATAATGTTACACATTGTTACTGTACTTTGAGAAATGAGGAAGTTAACGTAATTGTTTTCGTATAATGATTTATGTTGATACCCTGTTATATATTTGTGGAAGTTGCAAATAAAAGCAACAATAAATGTGTATTGTTACAAGTATATAGCGTTCGTTATATTTACAGTGCGGGATTGTAGTTTGATACACTTTCAACTAAGTAGCTGTCACGTTCTAGGAGATAGATGATAAAACATTTTATAGAGTGTCACTTATGAAATAAGAAAGCATGGCTTTTAGACATGATATAGAAAAACGTAGCAAGTCATAAAATATTGTTTTTTGCAAACTGACATGTAAAAGCCGCACAAGGCCCGCGTAGATATGTAAAAGCACATTATTAATAGAAGCATTTTGAATATTGAATTATCATATGTAGCTTAGAAATGTGCATTACTATTATAAAAACCGTTATATATAGAAGTCGTTTGCATATTGAAGAATTAGAGTTGTGCATTAGTATTAGGGAAAGTATTATGTATAGAAGTGTTACCATATTGAAGAATCATATGCAGTTTATGATTGTTTATTAGTAATAGAAAAAGCATTATGTATAGAATAAATTTTGCATATTGAAGATATATATTTACTTTACAATTGTGTATCAATATTTGCTATGGTGTTATGTAAAGAAGCGTTTCGCATATTAATGATGAATGATGTGTAGCTTATAACTTTGTATTAGTATTATAAATGTATTATATATAGAAGAGTTTTTGCATATTGAAGATTATATATATTTATATAGCTTACAATTGTATATTAGCATTAGAAAAAGTGTTGTGTATATAAATGTTTTATGTAGCTTATATGAGTGTATTAGTATTAGGGAAAGAATTATAAATAGAAGAGTCTTGCATATTGAAGACATATGCAGTTTACAATTGTGTACTAAAATTATAAAAAGCATTATATATAGATTAGTTTTGCATGTTGAAAAGATATCTTGATTACAATTTAGTTTTGGTATAAAAACGCTTTATATACAGTATATATATCGTAGTTATTAGTGAAATCGAGCTCAAAACACACGCTACAACCAATATTTACAATTTTGTGTTTCCTCTACATCTGAAATATAATAAGTATGTTAATTGAATTGCATATTTTCGAATGGGCATCAGCCCAGAAGCACACGTTTTTGGTCAATTTAGGAACTCGTTTTAAAACTGAAAATATAAGGGTAAATTCTGTCGAAGCTAGCAAATTAGAACTCAAAATGTCATTGTCTTAGGTTCCGACATTCGTAAACTACAAGTACCGGTACTTGACGGTCCAACAATGCTTTATTTGTTTCAAATTCTAATCGGTTAATAGTTCTTGATTTTATTCAACTTGAAGGAAACTTTTCCCGATGGATAGGTTTTTGCGGCTGTCTTTGACTGACTTCCTGTTCCATAAAAGGAACCTGAAAGTTTTAATTCGCTACAAAAACTAATAGAATGAATGTATTAGTTACTTTTAAATCAATATGTAGAGCTAAAACAGTGGTGTCTAAAGCTTTCATAAAATAAGTTTACAAAGAATGGGCTGATGTTCTTTTAAACATATACTTATAAGTTTCACATTCGTGCTTGATGCTCGTTTGAGATTTGTACTTCTTAAGACAACAAAGATCATATAGATGACTCACACATAAGTTTTCATGTTCCTAATTCATTTTGGACGACGTGACATCAATGTAATTGATCTCTCTTTGCTTATTTCACAAATCACAGCGACTGTAAATTTGTATTTCGTGTTCACATTTAGTGTGTAATGATATTTGAACTGTTAATAATATAAATAATAATTGTTAATAATAGACTTTGTCTATATATTCATGAATTAATTTCCTGTGACATTATTAAGCGAGGAAGCTTAACCATTTCGGAGCTTTACTTGTATATGCAATATAATATTTCAATAACCATTTGCAGTTAATTGTTTCATTTCTTTACTTAAAACTCAGCGTGGAATGATTATATTTGTTAACGGTTACCTAATTCAAACATATTGTTAATTCTTGTAGTTTGTTCAATTTTGTTCGATTATACATATATCGCTGATTTGTTGTACTGAGATTTGCTGTTAAATATCTGTTTGTGCAAGTACTACTTAATTACAACTCTCAATTAATCTGATTCGTATGAAAGTATGGCAAGTTGTCAAGGAATAGCACACATTAGTGAAATTGAAAACTAAGTTAAATCATTGGAAATTTATTACGTATATGCTAACGAAGCAATGTACGTACTTACACTGAACAATTGTTGTTTTATTATTTTAAGGCTTATAAAATAAAGTTCATGAAAACCATTTTTCTCAAGTAAATACGTTCTGTAGAATTTATGTGCGGTTAATATTTGGTTACATTTACCAATTTACGTACCCAACCATACAAACCAAAGCTGATGTGGCACGGAGAAGCCTTAGTCTCTGCACTCAATCATTGCATTATATAATTTCATGTTACATTTTCAGCATACCATATGTTTAATTATTGGACCATGTAATATATTACAGTAGCTGTAGGTTGAGATTGTGTAAATATATGCAAGATATGATCGTCTAAAGATTTATAGTCACAGTCGTTATAGACAGCAAATCTCTTAGAAAAATGTGTTATTGGAAAACCAAGTGTCCAATATATTTTTTTTTTAATTGTTTGAGAATGGTTTATTACTTAATGACATCCTTGATCAATATTTATTACACTCAAATGGTTGTCGTTGTATGTGAGTTTAGTTCATCTTGATAACAGGTTGACTTTGGGTGGTATCTCAAGACGAATTTAGGAAGTGATACCGACCAACCTCTTATATACTAAACATCAATTTCAAGATCCCATTGAACATAGTATAGTACACGACGATTAAATAGCCCAAATACGTCTAGTATGATATGAGATATGGCTGATATAATTGAATAGTATTTATTGCCATTAGACATCTAAGACTCAGGCCAATGTAGAGGAAGGCAAATCATTCGGCGAGGTGTCCGCCTGTGCCTATGTAGAAGGTGACATTCCGTCATTTACATGTTGTTATTGAGGGAAAACCCTGGAGAAACAATTCCTCCTAGAGGGGCAGCAGGCTTTTGGGCTCTATCTCCTGACTTGCTGTACCTACGATAAACGTTCTTGATTTGATGTTTCCTTTCTAATCCAGACGCTCCGTATAAAGAGCACAGGGTACGTAATGTGACTTGTAAAGCCCTTCAACTACATTTAATATACCACATTCTGATCTACACTATGAAACATTTCTATTATAATAGTCTAGTAGTTAGGATACCTAACTTTTACAAGGCAAGTAACCTTCTGTGTTCTACAAAAGCAGGTTTTTTTCATACACATAAAGAAACAAGGATATTTTGACCAACCTGATGATATACCTTACTTTCAATATGTACAGTGTACTACCTTTTCCTTTAGTGATCAAAGAGCGCTGCAGTATCGCATTTCTTGTTCATATTGTTCTGAAGCTCTTTGTTTTCATCATTATCTGTTCGTTACCACAAGTACTAATTAAATTTTGTCATATCCACAGAACTGGTGACACAATATATGAAGCGCCTGACGCATTTAATTGTGCAGCACTAAACACTGACAGTATCAGAGACAGTTTTTGTGCTTTTCGTACCCACAGTCCTCTTTATAGGTATCACCTTTTATTACGTATGATTCATTGGATTGTTGGTAATACATAAAATCAAAAACGTAATTTTTGGTAGAGCACGACACTTAAAACAGTCTAAACTCCTCCTGGCGCTCCACCGGCAATAAATTCGGTTGATGAAACCTTTTGGTACAATACCATACTCTATGAGATCTATGCATTAATTTGCAATATGTCTGTGGTTGGTCGGTGTTACTTCATCTCTTTCCAGAACAGATATGAGTGGATTTATAAGAGAGATTTAACTTCGAGATAGATTATTTTAAATGGAGCAAGTCAGCAAATATTTTCAAAGGTCAACCATAAATTTACTTATGAAACAAGTTCACTCCATTAAGAGAGCAAATACTGAGATAATCGTAATTACATTTAGTTCGTAGTAGCGCAGAGGACGAGTCAGATATTACTTCTAATTGCCCGTATTTGTTCTTATTCGGCAGATCTATCGTCACTCAATGCGGTTAAACATAAAGAGTTTATATCCCAATTTATATTGAATACATATATTTGATTATTTTGAGCATTGTTAGATATCACGTATACGGTATGATTATTATCTTACTACGTTCAGTCCCAATGTGAATTATTTTCAAATATTCAACAAATGTATAAATATAGCTATTTAGTTTTAGAAATATGATCATTCAAATAAGCGAAAGCACCTACAAAACATATTATACACGGAATGGAACAGCATTCTAAACAACATGCAGCACTATATGGGGACAATAAACGAATTAAAGATCTGAAGTCATTTTTAACTTTGAATATTGGAAAATGAGACCCCTCGAAATTTAAAAATGTGTAGTTTTTGTTGTACCATAAAACAGATGAGAAAATTAATCTGGCATTGCCATCGGTTCAAGAAATCGAAAATAATATGGATTGTTATGTGACCAGTAAAAGTCCAGCGTAGCATATAGAGAGGAATCTTTAAATATAATACATTCAAGTAAGTTGAGAAACAAGAAGATTAATTGAATCACCGTTGGTGGATCTACATACCTGCGAGGAGGAAGGAGGTGTTTCTATACTGGAAGTAATAATTTCAATATCAGAGAGTTGATAATCCAATATAAATTTGTATTGTAAAGAAATATCTACTAAGAGCAACTCAGCGTTCCCAACTCACGGCTCGTGAAATTGCAACACCAACTAAAATGTATCAAATACACTATTTTGTTGGCTATTCTATACGATATACCAGTTAAAACAGCTAGGTCGTTTGTATCCTTATTCAGAGATTATGCAATGATGCTCAGTTTGGTGATTGTAAAGCCAAAGTTAGGGCTTGTAATTACAATTTGTCATGGTTGATATATCCTTCAAAAATAACAATTTTAAATTTCGGAGTTTTTACTCGACCTTTTGGACGAATAACACCTCTGATTGGGATGGAGTTCGGCAGAATCCCTGTAATCTTACTTCAGGCTTTCTCCCCTTCACCCATCCTTATTTCTCAGTAAATAAATATTTCATACTAGATGTGATATTTGAGATACGAATATACGTTTTGGTTGGCAACACTGTGACGCTAAAATAAATTTGACCGGTATAGAACAAGTTACTCCCTCCTTTTAGATATATAGATCCATTCATCTGTATTTCTCATCTTACTTGAATGTATCCTTATTGATAGTCCTCTTCCTATTTACTGCATTGTACCTTTATTAGTCGCATAGCAACACAAATTATATTTTATCTCCTGCTTTGAAGGCAATCCCAGTTTAATTTTCTCATATAATACAAGAATAACTCTCAAATATATAATTTATTTTTCAAAAATTCCGAAGGGTTGCATTTTCCAATATTGGAGGTAAAAGATGAAGTCATATTTTAAATTAATTTATCGTCAGAACATCAGCGTGTTACATATTGATTGATATCTTGTTCTTTTCCGTGGATAACCAATATCGTCTGAGCTTATATACCAATTAGGGGCAGATATATTGATGTTTGGGAATATCTTAGGGAACTAAAAATATGATTAAAAAGATGGCCTTCATTGATTCGAAAACTATAGAACATATGGGACTAAACATTGGCATGATTAGTTACTTTATTGAATAAATAAATTCAAGAAAGTTCTTCAAAATCGGAGATTGATGGTTTGTTAAGTGTTGTTTCAGTGATGATTTTCCATGGAATGAGCCATGCAAGTGTGATTAATAAAATTTTGTGTAAAACTGAAACCAAGAACATATACCCCGTGAAATGTATATACATATTCATCTTGATGTATGGCCCTAATTTTCCTGAAAATTTGAATATATTTAATGGTTGCTCTTTTTTCAGGTTTGAGGCTCAAGAAAGGGGCTTAAAATTTTGTTTTCCATTAATATCACACCCCAAATACCCTGCAAAGCCCAATGAGTATATATTTGAAAGGAATTGCAATGATTGTTTAGAACAATGAAAACAAATTAATAATATATTCAATAGTTCGTGAGAAATAGAAGTTTTAAATTTGAGGTTTCATAACTATGGGCAAATTAGCATAGAAGTTTGAAACAGCCTAATTTGGGCTAGATATGTTTTAGCAAAAAAGCACGTGTCCCATATTTCATTTTTATCAATAATTATATATTTCGATTTCATTAAAATCTGGGAGATACTTTGCCTTTCCCCCTGTCTACATTTGGAAAGGTCCAGTTACGGATGAGAAAATAGAAACCATTGTAACTAATAGGATCTCAACACACAACCGAACATCCTATCTTGTATGAAAATCTTTACAATAAAACAACAATATACATTAGAGAAAAAAATAAAGGAGCCGGTTTAAGAAGAATGTATTGTGTTCGTTAGAAAACCTAAATGACAATAATGTTGCAGTATTAGTATATAAATAATTTGTTGTGTGTAACCAGAAAACACTAAAATAATGATTTGTCGAGAAAAGAACTCACACATAAGCTCGGACCTCTTTGAGGTGAAGTGTTATATATACTTGTTATGTAAGAAATTCAATAAATTTAAAATTTCAAACTTATATTTTCTTATGTTGTTTGTACAGCTGCTGCTATCAGTACACCAAATTCCCAACGTAATAAATATTAGCGATGTTATACCTATTACAAAACTACCCTAACACTAAACGGTATACCCGAGTGTACTCGTAAGCACATATCGTGTGTACATTTACTTTATTTTAGGTAATATGCTATAAAACCAATAACGATCGTTTTGAAATTTTACATATTTTTTTTGAAAACGAATATCTTTGTCATATCCCTTGCCAGTTTCTGTTGTATCTTCTGAAGGAAAGCATGTCGATTTTTTTGTGGAACAACATTACGATTTTTATTATTTATTGTTGTAGGGTTTAAATATTGTTATAGCAGCGCTGATTTGGTAGAATCACCTACGAACATTGTCATATTTGCTTTGAGAGGAAATTCAATTTTCCGAAATAAAGGAATGATTGAATTTAGTGGTTACTAGAATCGTAGAGTGAAAGGCACTTAGATATAACATTCACTATTGGAGTGTGTTTTATACCACTCTTTGTGTTTTGTGATAGAAGTAGAATATTATAATTCCAATACTTCCATATGAATGTGGCAAATGACTCATGAATGTACGTGTGTTGAAGAATGTTATTACATAACGTACTGGTTTCCGTTTGTCGGTTGCAATAAGCGGAAAATCAATTGTCAATGCATGTACGTTTCACTGTGTTCCTTTGAAGGTTTGCATCAAAACTGTAATGCCAACCATACAAGTATATTGTTTGATTTGAATTATTATTAAGGTCGTAAACCAACTGGTAAGTTACTAACTACGGGACCTACAATTTAACCTGGGCTTAGAACCACTGGTGTCCCCACCGGGAATCAAACCAGGGATTCCCTGATTACAAGGCAGCGAGCATTAATACTAACCTTCCGGGAGCACTGGAAGTAGACTGTATGCTGCATTTTTACATGAAACGCAAGTAATATAATTGTAGATCTTAGCCCACGTTTGAGAAATTTTATGATTAAATGCTATGCATATGAACTCGAGTATTCAGGATAGCTGAACCTTCTCTACACTAATTTATAGGTTTTCATTGAGAAGGTCGGAAATGAATGATTTAATTTCTAGATAAATATTACATTGCACAGCTTTGAATAATATTTGATCACATTTAAAATACATGTTAAAATGGCGATGTGAATATATTAGTTAAATTACTATAATTATTTATTGATGTCATAGCGCAAAATTAGAATCCTAACGCGAATAACGATTTTTACGATCTAAACATCTGAACATATATCAATCAGAAAAGTAACAACTAAGTTCTTCTGATATAAGGTATGTATAATATTATTTCCCTGTAAATACAAAGATAAGATAGTTAACCCACTAAGGTCGACTAATTGGATAAAGCTATGTGAAAAAACTTTCACATAAACCTTTTTCTCTCAGCTTTTGCATATCAATTAAGTGATAAAAAAAAACAGCTTTTAGTTTCAAAATGTGCAGGTATATTAAGTTAAAATATATTCAACGGAACAGGCATGTAGTGATTTGTTTATAAAACGCCTCCAAAATAATATGTCAACCGTTTTCAGACTTTTATAAACTGTTTTTAAACATAAACGTTCATTCATGAACTATATTTTAAAGAAAGGCATTTAACTATGCTACAGATTGCACAGGTAGGAGAAAACGTTGAGGGAACCTTAGTAAAATAGAACATAGTTTTCATGACGTCGCACACCTTGCGAAATGCTCTATCTAAGCGATTAAAAATAGTTCTGGACATTCAATATATTATGTGTAATGAACCGTCGTACATTTTTCCTGCAATAAATAATATTATGAATATTACACTTAATGGAATACGCGTA
>JAGDQP010042435.1:0-16549 GCA_022664845.1 Lepisma saccharinum | reverse complement strand
GGTTTGTCAATTAATAGTTGACCAGATTCTGGGAGTTTCGTAACTTAGGTTTTCATGATGCTTAAATGTTCACACTGTATTATATTTAGTGAATTTCAAACCTTGGTTGGTGCTCGGTAACATTGGCTTTTATGATATTCGGTTGTTAGCTGCTGCTTCTGTTATGCTGTGTTGAACTATGGGAAACGTTTCATTTTGTCATTGTTCTTAGTTTTTCCCTATTTCTAAGTTTAGAATACCTATTATTTGTCTACATTGTTGGTTGAAGACGATTTATTCAAATTGTTACATCACGAACTCAGTTAAGAGGATGCTCATGCTAAACTTATCTTCTGATGATACGCACAGTAATTTATCGTCTTTTTTCTCTTAGTTTTATAATGATTTTTTTCTGAAGACGTGCATATTACTATCGAAAACATCTGCATGCCATCGTAAACTATAAGAAAAAGCATCTAGCTCCATAAACTGTATTCTAAAAGCTTGAATAGTGTTTAATGCTGATTGCCCAATAGCACCCACACAAAATATAATAAGATTTTCAGCTTCAGTACTGACAACACATAAGTAATTATGTGACATCAACTTTCTACGTTAAGCTTATTAGGGGCTTTAACTTCTTCCGTTTTAAGTCAAATTAAAACCCATACACATAACACACAAAAAAAGCTTTAATACGCCTGGGTCAATACGACCCACGTCGTGCATTCGTGTAAGTTGAAATAGCCATGCATTAAAAGGTAAATGTATTGAAATGTCTTCCTGTTTAACGGTTTATTCGACGTTGAATAATGGTTGAGAAGAAACAAGTTGAAATCACGAAGCGGACGATGAAGAAACTGGTTAAGTTGGCCAAAACAGAACTTAGTTGCTGTCTCTTGGTATACACACATGTAGTTGCATTTTGTCCGTTGCTTTCATCATGATATACAGTATTAATTTTCCAATAGTAAATAATCCCAGCGCCTGCTGTGGGGTTCGAAGCAGGAACGTTATGCAGTCATCGTTGGTATCTCGACGCGTTGACCACTTATCCACGGATTTCTTTATTTGCCAAAAGAAATTTCAAAATATACAAACCATAATACTTAACATGAAATCATATCAAAGAATGATACACATTATACTTTTCTTATTTTTACTAATATTAATTTATAATAACATATATAGGAGCGTTATTTTAATTAATGTGAAATGATAATTTTCCAGATATTTTATTTTAATATCACGCTCTATAATAATTTGCAAAAGTTTTCTTTGATATAAATAGGGATGACTCCAATAATATAATAGTATATATTCAACGTACCAATCAGAATCTGTAATATTTTTACATTTTTGAGAATGAAAATTGTTATTCCAATAAACCATATTGTAAATTTATGTCTGGTCGGGGGAAGTAATGAAACGATGGCCTGCAGAAAATCTGTTCGACCATCAAATCAGCTCGATGGCATCTATTAACTCTACAATATATGCTTTTAAATCTTTCCCAAATTGCCTCTTTATGTGTACATTCAATTAAATTGTGTGTATGTGTTTTTTTTTTAATTTTCACACATAGCTGAAGGGGATATCCCTTTATTCAATACATTTATACCAATAGTATCTATATTATAACATTTTTGTATAATTGGTAATGTAATATAAAATCATTTTTTAAATTTGCCATATTTAAACGTATCTGTGACCATTGTCTTCATCTTATTTGTTCAACTGACGTGATAACTGGACTATCACGTTTTATGAAAAAAATCATAAAATTGTTTAACCGTATAATCCGCAATTGAGTCTATATACTACTGCATATATAAATTCCACATAACATTCCGCAAATTGAATATGGGACCCTGTACCTCACGAAAATTAAAAGGCATCGTCAAGGTCTCGCAACGTATATACTATAGCGTCATAAGATATATTTTGAGTATAGAATGTTAGTATTTGAATCAATCGATGCATAATAGTGGGGGCTCGTAGCAAGATGAAGGGGACAGGTTGGACAAAAGCACCAAACTGTGCATTTTTTGTTAGGTCATATGCTAATATTTTTTGATAGGATCCATGCGATCAGCGCTCATGGATCCTGTCACGTGACATTTTTATGGATCGGCAACAGAAAGGGTATATTTTCCTATAGGCTGACACGGCAGCCTGGAGCTTCACCCTACTGTGGAGGCTCACATTCCGGTTGTAAAAATATTCGCGTTATTAACTAATAAAAAGTGTGTTGGGAAATGTTAAAAACAAGGTGGACTGAAAATATATCTTTTATTTTTTTTTATTAAAAGAATTAGACTTCAAACTTTAAGAAGAAAGAAATAAAAAAGAAATCTAGATATGTTTTGTGTTTAATAAACTTTGCAGAAAAAACATTTGGGAGCTCAGTTTCTGCTGCAATTGCGCTTGCAACGTTCTGTGCAGGGCCTTCTTGCAAGCACACTTGCCTGTGCAACCAGTTGCAACTTTGCAACCACACTTAACAAGTTCACCACATGCCTTAGATGCCACTGGTAGTGCTGTCCAGAATGGAGTCCAGCGCTGACTGTCTCTGTCCATTTTCCACCCTCATCCCTCCGGATTTGGTAGTTCTCCTGAGATACATCACATGTGCACCAGATCTCTGCTTGGTAAACAGCACGCTTTGTATGTTCAAAAAGAGCAGACTGTGTTGAGGGGATGGCATCCGTTGTCTTGTTTTGCTGACAAAACATTTCTCTCCGAGCTTCATTCACTGACTCAAATTGACTTGTTTTCTGGTACATGATTACTGTGAAGCGTTCAAGGATTCGAAAACTGTCACTGTAAACGTGCACTGCAATGAAGGGATTCCTGGCAATTTTGGTGAAGGCTGTTGTAACTTTCGGATAAGATTTCCAAGCCATCCATCCTGATTTCTTTCCTTTCCCAAGGAATGCCGAGAGAGTGTCACAGCCAGTGAAACTGTGAAACACCGGCAAAGCTGTGGAATTCTCCTTCCCCAAGGTTTGAGCAATAAAATTCAGTGGATGTAGGAGAAATTCTTCCCTGTACCGAATGCTAACCAGATATTGGCATTGGGTCACAAGTCTTGTAGCTGGTGAAACTTTCCTATCAGAATAACTACGACATCGGTGTCTACAGTGCGGACCAAACAAGACACAGATCCTTGTTGCAGGGCGTGTTGTACATGTAAGACCAGTCTTGTATCTGCCTCTTCGTGGTTACAGGCTGACATGAATAGGTGACTACCTCTCGCCACAACGCTGTCTCCATATGTCGTCACTCTTCCTTGCCAGGGGGAAATTCACTGCTCTCGATCTTCTCTGCCAGGAACGTGAACAGCTCCTGCTTGTTGTCTGAATCACACAAGAAGTTTTGCCACTCTCCTGGAATTTTATTTTGACTTGCAATCTTTCTTCGATTTCCTTTTCCTCTTTTCTCTCTGACCGAGTTTTTGATGCTTCCTTTCACATACCTGTCCCAGACAATGTCTACCCTTCTTGAGTTATCAAGCTGCTGTACTATGTAAGGTATGAAAACATCAAAGGCATAGTCTTCAAATGTTCTGACACACGCAGTTGGCGAGAGGAAGTGCACTACAGCAACACCATCGAACACCTTCACATCAAAGAAAGTTGGAACATCTCTCTCAGCTGTTTCTTCCAAAGACTCCACCTCAGAAGCAAGACTCAGAACATTCACATCTGTTGATGACTCTTCATTCAGGTCATACAAGCTGGTCGAAAATGCAGTTTCAACATCAATTTCATTACGTTGGGCACTTCTTTCTATGCTGTCTTTACCAAACATGTCATCAAAGTCAGACTTATTTCCAAATCGAAGCTTTCTTTTATCAGACAAAGATGGAGGAAATGGGTGATTTTCATGGCTGAAGAAAGTATTTATATCACAGTTCCGGTGTTGTGAGACGATGTACAATCTCGAAAACAGATTGGCATCTGGCTTCAGACTTGCAATCTTGTATGCTTCCTTGCCACTGATTTTCGGAGCAGGAGACTTGAATAGTTGGAAGGAGTTCTTGTGAATTGGGTCATGAATACACCTTTCGTAGTCAACGAGGACTGACTTGCAGTAGGCCTTGTACTGTTGTTCGCCAACCTTTTCGATAGTACGTACCGTATTCACTACAGACTGGTTAAGAATATCATGAGAATCTAAAGTCAGCAGTTCGTCAGTACCATTTAGGAAGGGATTGCCCATTTCCCTGATAGTCACTTCAAGGTTCAATACCTGTTGCTTGAAGCTCTCATGTGTTGCGAGGCCTTCTTCGTGGTGACAATGCTTTACATTTTCCAGGCTGCGACTGTGTTCAAACTCTTCGAGCAACCGTGCTTGTTCAGGACCTGCTAGCATCCACTTTTTGAACGCTGATGGATTTTCAGTGAGTCCTATTGCCCCAGCAGGAATCTCGGAATCTCGGAAATTCCCCATTCCACAGGGATTCGTCCAGGCCTAACATTTTTAGGAGGTTCGCTAATCGAACCCCCGAATATAATGTCATTGATCGTAAGTTCCGTAATTTTGTGTTCACTAGTATATATTTCAGGTACTAATTGCTGCTATTCTAATATTTCACTTGCAACCAATAAATTGTCCAAGCCGTGCGCATTATGTGGCAAATCAACCACTTGCGTAAACTTACTACCCTGTTCTAAGACATGTGTAATAAATGTGTCCATAGTGTAAAATGTAAAGTCGCGATACCCATCATTAATACCACAAACATTACATCTATATCTATTGTCATGTATCTCTTTGCATTGATGGCATCGACGCGTTACACAAATTAAATTTTCCACTAATTCACGCTCACACCTCTCATCAGCATCCAAACGCATCGTCTCAATATCGTAGACAAAATATAAAAAACCCTTCCGCGCTTAGGACGCTCAGGTCTAATATAACATATATGGCTTTCACCTACATAACCTGCACACCTTTTACAAACATGTTCACCACACACATTCTTCCCCTTTCTATTACGCCAATCGAGGTTTACGTCACACTGAACATGATCACATAATGATTTACGTTTTGCTACGGTTGCATGTCTGTCGAAACATGTTTGATTGACAAAGGTACGATTACACTTGTCACAATAGCGTTGTGTTTCCTCAGACCTTTTGCTATCGGGATGATACGTCTCGCATAGTTTACATTTATATTCACACTCATGAAAACGGAGCTCCGTATAGGGATTAAGGCAATAGTCACACTATCCCTTACTACCTAAAAAGTGCCCAGGACATTCTCGATCCGGGGTATTACGGATTCATCTGAAGTGTGGAAAGTAAAGAACTCTCCTGTTGATACTATACCGAGTTAATATCAGACTATGACGGTTTTATTTCACAGGAAGCCAGAGAATTTTTTGAGTTCGATTGGTGTTTTTGGTGATATTGACAATTATAGTGATGATGTGTATAGTGTCATGGAAATTCGATACTAGTTATAGTTATGTGTGCGATCATGTCCTGCATAGTGATACGAATATGGATGTGACACAGTGGATGCAAGATCATACTATGTGTATGAAAGATCATACTATGTGTATGATGTACGGTGTTGGACGTGACCCCCTATTTAAGATTATTTCCGAAAAAAAAACTTAACCGATTTTCCTACGATGTCGTGAAATAACAATCAAAGCTGTTGTAACAACTATTCGTAATCCGGAAAAAATTGTAACTAAGTCGTTTCAGTTTGCCATGGAGAAATTACTACGTGATGTCGACCCAGCCTCCAAAAGTCGGATTTAGTCTCGAGAGCTCCAAGTGCACTGTAGGAAAGCCTGTATACATACCTTTCCAATTACGAGCACATCTTACAACATACAATAAGTTACGCAAATTTGAAAATGTGTTAAGCTCTAACGATGAATTCCTGTTAGGTGACGATATTACCATTCGAGTTATATTATGAATCCGAGTCGAGGGCAGGGACGGCGTAGTAATAATACGTATTTACCATTGGCAGACTAGTGTGGATAACAGTCGTTCGAGGGCGTTTGCGTTAAGCAAACTACGCGCGCACAACGAATATCGAAAAGCTAATCATATCCGAACCCATATTGAACACTAGCGTGCCAAAGCAGCTGAGTTGTGTTATTTTGTAGGGGTTGATTTAAGTCTGCATAATGGGGGTAGTTTAGACGATCTTAACAAATTTCAAAAGCATTTTGGCAATAATTACCAAATTAATGTGTACGGTCGTGTCAGAAAAACACGCCAATATGAGAAAATGTATGTTGGCCCCACAGCGTAGCGGAAAATCTTTTACGATATGAAAACAATCACAATGATATTATTGAAACGGTATTCGTCTTTTTAGGTAGTAAGGAATAGTGTGACTATTGCCTTAATCCCTAAACGAAGCTCCTTTTTCATGAGTGTGAATATAAATGTAAACTATGCGAGACGTATCATCCCGATAGCAAAAGGTCTGAGGAAACACAACGCTATTGTGACAAGTGTAATCGTATCTTTGTTAATCAAATATCTTTCGACACACATGCAACCATAGCAAAACGTAAATCATTAAGCGATCAAGTTCAGGTATGCGTTCAGTGTGGTGTAAAGCTCGATTTTCGTAACAGACATGGGAAGTATGTGTGTGGTGAACATATTTATAAATGGTGTGTAGGTTATGTAGATGAAAGCCATATTTGTTATGTTAAACTTTACATTTTACACTATGGAAACATTTATTACACATGTCTTAGAACAGGGTCCTAAGTTTACGCAAGTGGTTGATTTGGCACATAATGCGCACGGCTTAGACAATTTATTGGTTGCCAGTGAAATATTAGAATAGCAGCAATTAGTACCTGAACTATATGCTAGTGGACACAAAGTTATGCAACTTACGATCAATAACATTATATTCAGAGACACGTTACTGTTTATGGGTTTCGATTAGCGGACCTCCCAAAAATGTTAGGGCTGGACGAATCCCTGAGGAATGGGGAATTTCCGCATTTATTCAATACCCCGAGGAATCAGAATTATGTTGAATTATATCTATACCTGGAGTATTACGATCTAGGAAGCAAATCCGATGAGGATGCAGAGTATAGCCTTATGGCATAAGTAATGTGTCAAAGGTGAAAGAGCATTCGACTTTCAGCATGAACTGTTACAGTATTGTCAAAACGACGTACGCATCCTAACGTTAGATCTTATTCAGTTTTCAAATCTTATAGAAAGCACAACGGTTAGCCTTCAATATGTTTTGCATACGTCCACCATTTCTGCCGGGGCTATTCTTTGTTATTGTACACAGTATCTTAAGGAAAATACCATCCCGTTTATCCCACCATTAGGGTTTCATCATGGTACTAATCAAAGCAAGCGAAACTTTGGCTTTGGTATACAGAATATACACATAAGGTCAAGCTACAAAGCTATGAACGCGGTGTTGAAGCCCAATTTAAACCTTTCAAAGTGGATGGATATGATAAAATACTCGTACGGCATATTAATATTATAGAAGTTACTATTATGGTCACCAATGCCTAACTCAGAGATTTAGCTAAAGATAAACAAAATCGTAGTCTAAATAATTGTTATGCCGACACTATTACAAGGGAGGACTTTTTGCGTCGGACATGTAACGTAAATGTTGTTTCCATGTGGGAATGTCAGTGGCACAAACAGGCCTGAAATACAGACATTTCTTCGCGAGTATTGTTACGAAATTGAAGAACCATTATGTAATAAGGATGTCTTTAAGGGTGGACGAACCGAATGCTTCCAAAGCCATTATGAATGCAGTGAATCGGAAGTAATCGATTTCGTTGACTTTACAAATGCTATACCTATGGGTAATGGCTACCCAACCACTTGCAGTTGGACCCGTAACAGTGCATAAAAGCACGGGCATGCCCGATCCCAGTCAGGTTCACGGTTTAATCTCTTGTACAGTCCTCCCTCCAACAGATTTAGCCATTCCCATATTACCCTACAATGCAGATAAACTAATGTTTGGTTTATGAAGAACGTGTATGGAGACGTTACACACCGGTGAAGGTACACATACAGGCGAAGAACAAGCCACCAAAGGTGTTTTCTGCACACCCGAGCTCTGCATTAAAAGCCGGTTATGTTATTGTTCAGACATACGAAATTTGGAAATCGTAAATGTCAGTGGACTTCTTTAAGTCCTACGTGGATACGTTTCCTAAAATGAAGAAGGAAGCCTCAGGATTTCCTGAGAATTGCCAAGATGAACAGGATAGACAACAGTATGTTTTGACTTATCTTTCGTTTATAATGTTAGTGTTTTATGGAATAGTCGATTCATTAAGATAGAAATAATTACCTAGTAGCCATAGGTTTCAACGTTCATTTTCGTTTCTCCATGTTCGGTAAGGATCTTTTCTACTTGACAATTTAAATTACATTTACTTTTAGTAAATTTCAAGTAATGGCCCAACTAAAGTAAAATTGCGTTAGGTTCCCTGTTTTGCTGTTTCAAATGCGATTATCTTCCTTTTTTCTTATAATTTCCTACATACTACAAGAAACCATAAATATCTTCCCAGAAGCCAGGACATGCGATGATGATTTCGCTTATAGAAAAGAAAATTGCTCGTTCACGCACAAACTCTCAGAATCACACATCGCCCCCTCTACATCAGTTGGGTGGCCTATCTTCTAGAATTAGAGAAAAATCGTGTATAATAAAGTAAAGATTATATTGGCCATGCTAGTACATAACTAGACCCAAACACTTTTCATCAGAATCCAATTTGAATCGTTTGTCTAAGAACTAATTTCTCTTTGTACATATCTCACCTTGCCAGATAATTTCTATATATCTAAGTTTGACAGATATTTCACCCATTGTGGTCAAGAGAGGGGTGCTGTGTTGCGATAGCGATTACAAGGCTAAGATTACGATTAATTTTTGTTTTTAACTCTCCCTGTTCAATGGGACGAGTGGCTACGCTATTTTTAATTTCCGATCAAAAGTTATTCTTACCGGAACACCGTCCGGTTCTATATTACTTATCCCAACTGCGTTCCAGTCCGTTCCGGCTCACTTGAAACACTGCATGTGATTTTTCCTAATTTAATGAAATAAAATTTGTAATTAAAAGCACATTAACTTATTTTTTGTTCTCTTTTGCAAATTGAAAACACGTTGAATTTCAACCTATGTTCCAACGAAAATTTATTTTCGTTGATAGGACGTTACATGTCTTTAACTATTATCTTGAACTGTGTTCTAGATTATCTTTTCAAGTTAATTGCATAATAATTGTACTTAAAAGTGAATGAATAAAATGAACTACATTTCTCATGTTCTGTATTTGCATGTTGAAAACAGATTGAATTTTAAACTATATTTCAACGAACATTTAATTTCGTTAACAGGGTAATAATGTAATTTGTTTTCAACTTGCCTTTTCAACTATGACATAGATTTCGCTTTATATGCGTTTCCCATATGTGACATATTAGGGAGAACTATGCTTTATTCTTATTTTTATAGTAGTTTGTTATTTACCATAATGTATACGCTTACGCTTAAAATTCAATAATAGCCTACACTTCTGAGTGTTTTCTTGAGTTCTTCTTATCTTTTTTTCTTGGTGTTGTGAAAATTGCAGTCATCAGGATGACAACATCTCACTAGTTAACTGTTATGCTCAAACCCGTATTAAAATACTAGAAACCTACCAACCCTACATATCACTTTTTGCATATGAAGAATCAATCGTCCTGACCACTATCAGGATCTTTTCGGCGTTGTATTATTGTACCGGATACAGTACAATACTGCAGATTTTCATTGGCGATAATTAAATGGATGCGTTCACTTCTAGACGAAGTAGAGGAATTATGAAACAAAAAAAAATATATATATTTTTCGAAAATTGTTCAGGATAAACGAGGTTCTACTGTATATGATTGAATCTCCTATTTCTCTTCAGATTATGAATACCACTAGCAAAGCTCCAAACATAATTTCTCCTGTAAATTTTAAAAATATGGTCGATTACAACTAAACTTAACCCTCATTCTGTTTTATTAAAGTGGACAAGTTATCGCCTTGTACTCTGTTACGGAAAAGACTGGTTGTTTGAGCGTTGTATTCTATTGCCTTTAGGCATGTATGACTCGCCACATTATTTTATGGTCGCCTATTATTGACCCATATATACGCTCTTTACCACGCATTGCTTTGCAAATAATTCACGCAGACACAATGTCAATTCCTGTTTGTTCTTCACGTATATCCTTTCGTATTTTTTAAGCATCTTTCACAATGTGCTTTTATGCTCCGTTGTGACTTGTGTTTTTGGTAATCACACGGATAACAGTGACTTTCTGTAATTGCAAAGTTGGAACAAGTATTTGGAGCCTGTTTACCATGTGTACTTACAGCATTGAAACATACACACATACGAAACATGCCAAGATCGTGATTCAGAAGGTCAATTTACGAGAAGGTAGATCCTTCGAGCTATTCGTATTACATGCGCTTGTTAAACACATACTGGTAACATCTCTTGGTTCTAAAAAACACTGCCGCACATTATTTTATTGTTCTTATTGCCTTGCCTTGATAACACCGCAGATTGTTAATTCTTTAGTTGTGCGCTGTATGTTGACGTCGTATCCTTACCATCATGACGATTTTCATTTCTCTTGATCCGTTATGACGTATTAGGTTTGACATCAGAGATACTGACACACTTTCTGGACTTTTACTGAGACGATCTTGTCATTATATTTGGCATTTTGGACGATTTTCCCTTTGGATGCTTTTCTATTTGGATGCTTCTCTTTTTGTACGATTTTCCTTTGGATGCTTTTCCCTTTGGATAATTTTCCTTGGGCGCTTTTCCCTTTGGATGATTTTCCCTTCGGACGCTTTTCCCATTCCGTTCACATGAATAATTAATTAGAAATTAATGTTTATCAGATTTGGACGATTTTCCCTTGAAGTACCTTTGCAAATAATTTGGACGGTTTTCCCTTTGGATGCTTTTCCTTTGGACGGTTTTCCCTGGAGATGCTTTTTCCTTTGGGTGATTTTCTTTTTGACGGTTTTCCCTTTGGATTATTTTCCCTTGGACGATTTTCCCTTTGGACGATTTGGACTGATGAAATTCAATGCTATAAATACACATTTTAAACTTTGAATATAACACAGCTCCAAACACTTCTTCCAACTTTGCAATTATAGAAAGTCATTATTACCCGTGTGATGGGGCGAGTCCAAATCGCTCAAAGAGAAAATCATCCAAAGGGAAAACCGTCCAGGGGAAAATTATCCGAAGGGAAAAGCGTCCAAAGTGAAAACTATCCAAAGGAAAAACATAAAAAAGCATCCAAAGGAAAATCGTTCAAAGGAAAAAGCATCCAAATGCAAAAGCATCCAAAGGGAAAATCGTGAAAAAATGCCAAATATTATGACAAGATCTTGTCAGTAAAAGTCCAGGAACTGTGTCAGTATCTCTGATGTCACCACCTAATACGTCATAAATGATCAAAAGAAATGAAAATCGTCATTATGATAAGGGTACGTCGTCAACATACAGCGCATAAATAAGGAATAAACAGTCTGCGGTGTTATCAAGGTAAAACAATAACAAATGAATGTGCGGCGGTGTTTTAACAACCACTAGATGTTACCAGTATGTATTTAACAAGCACGCGTAATACGAATAGCTCGTAAGACATAGCTGTGAGAAATCATAAATTAACCTTCTGAATCAGGATCTAGGCATGTCTCGTATGTGTGTTATTTCAATGCTATAAATACAGATGGTAATCAGGGAATATAACACGGCCCCAAACACTTCTTCTAACTTTCCAATTACAGAAAATCATTGTTACCCGTGTGATTACCAAAAACACAAGTCACAACGAAGCAGAAACGCACATTGTATAAGATGTTTAAAAAATACGAAAGGTTATACGTGACGAACAAACAGAAAATGACATCGTGTCTGCGTGAATTATTTGCAAGGCAATGCGTGGTAGAGAGCGTATATATAGGTCAATAACTGGCGACCATAAAATAACGTGGCGAGGCATACATGCCTAAAGGCAATAGAATACAACCGTAACAGAGTACAAGGCGATAAATTGTACACTTTGATAATACAGAATGAGGGTTAACTTTAGTTGTGATCAACCATACTTCTAAAATTTACAGGAGAAATTATATGTTTGGAAGTTTGCTAGGAACTTTGCTAGTGGTATTCATAATCTGAAGAGAAATAGGAGATTCAATCATATAAAGTAGAAACTCGTTTATCTGGAATGATTTTCAAGAAGTGTAATATGTCACATTTGGAAAACGCATATAAAGCGAAATCTATGTCATACTTGAAAAGGCAAATTGAAAACAAATTACATTATTACCCTATTAACGAAATTAAATGCTCGTTGAAATATAGTTTAAAATTCAATCTGTTTTCAACATGCAAATACATAACTTGAGAAATGTAGTTCCTTTTATTCAATTCACTTTTAAGTACAATTATTATGCAATTAACTTGGAAAGATAATCTAGAACACAGTTCAAGATAATAGTTAAAGACGTATATTAACCTCCTATCAACGAAATTAAATTTTTGTTGGAATATAGGTTGAAATTTCTCTTGTTTTCAATATGCAAACGAGATCACAAAATAATAGTTAATGTGATTAAATTTACTTTTAATTACAAATTTTATTTTATTAAACTAGGAAGAATCACATGCAGTGTTTTAAGTGAGCCGGAACGGACTGGAACGTCACTGGGGTAAGAAGTATAGAACCGGACGGTGTTCCGGTAAGAATAACTTTTGAACGGAAATTAAAAATAGCGTAGCCACTCGTTCCATTGAACAGGGAGAGTTGAAAAAAACACAAAAATAAACCGTAATCTTAGCCTGGTAATCGCTATCGCAGCACAGCACTCCTCTCTTGACCACAATGGGTGAAATATCTGTCTTGAACTCAGATATATAAAAATTATCTGGCACGGTGAGATATGTAGAAAGAGAAATTAGTTCTTAGGCAAACGATTCAAATGGGATTCTGATAAAAAGTGTTTGGGTCTAGTTATGTACGTACAAGGAGAAGTACGGCTGAGAAGTTCCCAGGCAACTGGCGAAATTATGTGCAGTAAATAAATTACCCTTGAGCACAGCGAACATCTGTGAGAGGTGGCTTCAGTTACATGAATATATTAATGCACATCAGAAATATAATTGATGTGAAATATTTATCGGATCTCATGCTCATACCAATCTCTCTCAATTATGGCATTTAAGCTTGGATAGGGAAATTGAAATTGGCTTTACATCAGCAGTGAAGTTCACCCTACAGCTGTTCTACCATCTAACCCAGAGGATGTTGGAAGGTACTTAGCAAAGGCCTACACTGTAAAACGTGGAAACACGAAATGGATGAAAGTTACTCCACTATATGGAGAAATAAAAGTCGAAAATTAGCGTTTTGTTGTATTTACTCTTAAATGTGGATATAGTGTAAGCCTTTTATTGGAAAGATTGGTAACTTTAACTCCATTTTAAAATTTATCATTTTCTTTGTAATAGGTTAGAGTTGAAACTGGCCAAAGTGTCTTGTCGTTGAACATTCAAGTTATTTTACGCGTAAAATTCGGTCATTTTGAAGGTTTATGTTGCTTTTACACTGTGAACACTGAACAGTTCACTGGTGGACCGAGGACGACAAGGATTGCATTGCGGAAAGAAGAATTAAGTTGGGCACAAATTTTTACACCATACCAAGCGTATCTCTATTTTTTCACGAGACATTCCTTTTTGTAAAACCAACAAAAACTCCTTCGCAGTAAAATCCTAGCTATAAATATCCCTCGGAAAGCCGTATGCACAAACTGGCTTCAAAGCTAAGTGGCAAGAGCATCTGACCAGTGTGCTAGTGGACCCTGGATCGAAACCTGACCATTTCAACTTTTTTTTTTAATTTTAATTTTAAAGGAACATTACATTTTCTTCTTTTCTATTTTCAAACAAGTCTCTGCTTCAATGAAATACTTAGGAAAAGTCATGTTTATATATGCATTTTGAAATTTTACGGAAAGTAAAACGTTCAACCGAAAACTGGCTGAATGTAGGTTAATCAAAAGAGTGATTGCAGCTCTGCTGTCTCCAGTTTTTGGATGAACGTTGTGTCTCCTATTCTCACAGTGTATTTTGGAAGTACCGGCATTTCCCTGGCGTGACAGAAAAAACTGGAAAATTCTCAGTTAGGATAGTCGGCCGCTAGGGCTTTCTGATTGCTATGCCAACGCTCTTCCAACGAAGGCACGGCCGCTGGTGCTCATATTAATCGCTAGTCCTCCGGTCAAAATCTGGTGTTATGCGCCAAACATTTAATGATAGAACATCCAGACATCTGTCCTGCCGGCAGGACGAGAACCATTCATTTTCAAAGTTTTTGTTCGCACTACCCTTGGGACGCTATATATTTCTGGTAGGACGCTTGGACGTTCTATAATTAAACCTGGTTATATAATGGAGGAAAGGTAGTTACAAGCTATGGATATATGTATGAACAAGCAATCTAAACATGAAAATGATGAGTGTAATTAAATGTGGAAAATGCTGTAGAAGTAAGTGTGTTGTGTCAAAGCGCTATTACACTGTCAAGCTTGCTCATCAATATGCTCGCCCGAGCTAATTTGACGAGCAAGCTCGACAAAGTAACAACGTCTTAAACTGACGGCCTTGCTCGTCTGGGAAGCTCTTCAGCAAACTCAACAGTGTACTAGCAAAAAAAAAAAAAAAAAATCCGTCAATCTTGCTCAAGAGCAGGCTAGTCGAACAAGATTATCAGCAAGCTCAATAGTGTAATAGCGCCCTTACCGTGTGTTTATAAATAAATCTAAGTCTACTGAATAAGAATCTAGCCAAGAACTATATTCTAACTGAAGTGTTGTATAGTGAAACTGAAGATATTGCTTCAAAAGAGATTTATAATGAGCTGTATGCATTCATTAGGTCGCATAATACTAACTGCGAGCTTCTGGTCCAGTAGCACACATAAGACGAAAATAAGTGCATTAAACGTTAGTACCGGAACGTTATATTAACACTTGAATCCATGGCATGGGTCAAATTGACAGTGACGGTTTTTACGTACGATTTCAAGGGTATTATACTTTTCTTGCAGGAAGCTGTTTCTGACTGAGAGCTCCTATAATTTCGCTGTTCCGAAGTTATGTGTTTTTGTTGTTTTGCGTCCTTTTGTATGTTCCTCATTCAAGTTTATTTCTTGACGTTACACGAATGCATAGCATGGGACAATATGAGTCACCAGTTTTATGTAATTAGGGGGGATTCGTATCTATGTTATATTTATGGTTTGTCAATTAATAGTTGACCAGATTCTGGGAGTTTCGTAACTTAGGTTTTCATGATGCTTAAATGTTCACACTGTATTATATTTAGTGAATTTCAAACCTTGGTTGGTGCTCGGTAACATTGGCTTTTATGATATTCGGTTGTTAGCTGCTGCTTCTGTTATGCTGTGTTGAACTATGGGAAACGTTTCATTTTGTCATTGTTCTTAGTTTTTCCCTATTTCTAAGTTTAGAATACCTATTATTTGTCTACATTGTTGGTTGAAGACGATTTATTCAAATTGTTACATCACGAACTCAGTTAAGAGGATGCTCATGCTAAACTTATCTTCTGATGATACGCACAGTAATTTATCGTCTTTTTTCTCTTAGTTTTATAATGATTTTTTTCTGAAGACGTGCATATTACTATCGAAAACATCTGCATGCCATCGTAAACTATAAGAAAAAGCATCTAGCTCCATAAACTGTATTCTAAAAGCTTGAATAGTGTTTAATGCTGATTGCCCAATAGCACCCACACAAAATATAATAAGATTTTCAGCTTCAGTACTGACAACACATAAGTAATTATGTGACATCAACTTTCTACGTTAAGCTTATTAGGGGCTTTAACTTCTTCCGTTTTAAGTCAAATTAAAACCCATACACATAACACACAAAAAAAGCTTTAATACGCCTGGGTCAATACGACCCACGTCGTGCATTCGTGTAAGTTGAAATAGCCATGCATTAAAAGGTAAATGTATTGAAATGTCTTCCTGTTTAACGGTTTATTCGACGTTGAATAATGGTTGAGAAGAAACAAGTTGAAATCACGAAGCGGACGATGAAGAAACTGGTTAAGTTGGCCAAAACAGAACTTAGTTGCTGTCTCTTGGTATACACACATGTAGTTGCATTTTGTCCGTTGCTTTCATCATGATATACAGTATTAATTTTCCAATAGTAAATAATCCCAGCGCCTGCTGTGGGGTTCGAAGCAGGAACGTTATGCAGTCATCGTTGGTATCTCGACGCGTTGACCACTTATCCACGGATTTCTTTATTTGCCAAAAGAAATTTCAAAATATACAAACCATAATACTTAACATGAAATCATATCAAAGAATGATACACATTATACTTTTCTTATTTTTACTAATATTAATTTATAATAACATATATAGGAGCGTTATTTTAATTAATGTGAAAT